>CATIWJ010300149.1:0-14449 GCA_949640765.1 Croton laevigatus
AGAATTTGAGATAGAAAAATTAAGAAGCAAATATAAGAGAAGCTACAGGGTAACCAGCCTTTTATGGGTCCACATCAGAAGGATATGTTCTCCTCCAAGTTCCAAGCTGCAGCTGTTTTGCACTTTGCATTTATACATGCATAACGCAATAAGCTAGCTTTTGACCAAAATTCATTATTGACCAAAACTGGATCGTGAGTTTGAATTTGATTTTTCGGGTAAGGTAGTCTGGGTTATTATTGTAAATGCACTCTGGGTTATGATTGTAAATGTAAATTTGGAAATTTCACAGGATTAAATAAAAAAAAAACTGCATATGTATGTAGAAAATAAATTACTTTTAAAACAAAAGTAGAATTTACTTCGGGTTGGGTCGTTTTTTACGTGCTAATTTGTTAACATTGGACGAAGCAAGATCATTACGGCACAACTCGAAAATTCTAAATATGGCATCCTAGAATGAATTTGAGGAGCAAAAAAATCTAGGATTGTACTCCACATATCGAACCGAATAGGATGAGTCCAGGTTTTTTTTGCACATCTTCATATCTAATATTTAAAACATGGTGGTTGTCACAACCTAATTTGAGGACCGTCACCGGCGTGTAACTAGTCCGAAGTCTAATATCACACATAAACACAAACGATCCAACTCTAGGGCCGCGACAGACATGCAACTAGAACAGAGTTTGACCTCATAAACCTCCAAAATAATTCACCTAATTGAATTTGTCAACTACTTAGGCCCAAATTTATTGGTCTAAAATTGTTAACCCAAATTGACTAAGTAGTTAAGTTGTCTAACTTATATATCATATCAAATCTCAATAAATATCCGATATGAGATCTTACAATAATATTTTGTTAAAATAAAACCAACAAAATTCACAATTTGTTAAGTTTTTTATTAAAAAAAAAGCATAAATTCTCATAATAATGAAAAAACCCCAAGTGATTTAGTGGTCAATGTTTGTAAACTTGGGTTTGCCCTCCCATATTAATGAAGGGGAAATGTAAAAGATTAGCATATTTTCAAAGTTTGAAAAAGTAAATGGCAATATAGTTTGCTAAATAGAGTAAATAGTATATTTTTAAGTAATCTAACTAATTTACTCTTTTCCTTAATACATTCTCTTACTAACTTGTGTTAACGACAGTTAATTTGATTTATATGATAACCGATTGGAAACAACCTAGTTTTCGTTTTGAAACTGTTTCAATTCGTCGCCTTAGTTTCCAATGATGACCTGTAACGTTCCTTCACTGACAGCCATGACTACACCTTAGTTCTTCCTCTTCTTCTTCTTATTCTAGACCTTAGTTCTTTTTCTTCTTCTTCTTCCTCCCCCTTCCATTATCACATTTTATCTTTGCAAGAGTTTATTCTTGTTTTGAACTTGCTTTTTTATTCTATAATAAAAATCAAATTTCATTGGAAATTGGATTTGTTATGTAATTCTTAGTGTGGTTTCAAATTTGATTTGAAGATCGGAAGCCGCTTTTTGTTGAGGTATGTGTTGTTGTTTCTTCCATTTTCATTTAGAACAGAAACAATTTCCTTTCGTTTTCTTTATTTGTTTAATAAGGGTAATATTGGGTTTAAATTTTAAAATATGCTATTCTTTTAATATTTGAATGTATGTGTTATTTGATATGCTATAGAAAATATGACAAAAATAGTCCGATAAATTTTTAATTGACAAAAATAACCTAAATAATATTTTCATTGACAAAAATAGCCCACCCGAAAAATAACTAAAATAACCATATAAAAAAGTATTGTACAATAGTTATATAAAAATGGTATAACAAATGTAAGTTGGATAAATAAATTCTGTGCAAAAACTATACAATATTTATACAAAAATTGTTCAACAAAAAATACAGAAAATCAATATAAATATATGAAGAAAAAAAAAAGCAAAATCAATGAAACCATTAGTTGAGAGCAACCAAATTCCAGTCCCAACTTTGAAATCCTGCTGATTATTTGAAACAAAAATAATCCACTAGTAAATGTCCTTGAGGTAAAAAATCCTTTGGACCTGATTAATTTACATTTTCATATCTTTATAAACACGAAGTCTGAAAATCAATATGGATGCAGTAGTTGATTCTAATAAAAAACTCGGAGCGGTTGGAATAGTGGTGCGTAACTCTTTGTGTGAGGTTGTTGATTGAAGAATCAAACAATTCCAATATACGCAAGATCTTTTAATTTTGGAAGCACTTGCGATTCGCAAAGTGCTAGAGCTTGTCAGAGATAAATGATGGAGGGGTTGCATTATTGAATCATATTAAAAAATGGTAATAGAGGCAATTTACGATAAAGCGTTGATTCATCACCAGGTGATGGATGTTATCATCGATATTCGAAATTTGTTTTCTGGTTGTTATAATGCATTTTGTAATTTTATTCCGAGAACATGTAACTTTCTTGCACATAAAATGACAAAAACTTCTTTAAAAGTGAATTTTTTTTTGTAATATTAATGCTCTTGCTGCCCTTTTACGGAGCCCTAAGTAACTGTAGTTTCATCAACAAAATCATTATTGTTTTGAGAAAAAAAAAAAAAAGCAGGAAGTCTCCTCCTTTAGCACTCCTTTGATTCTATCATTTCATTCATCAATTCTGATGGCCAAAAAGAATGAGCAGGTATTACTATATTAGCCAAAAAGAGAATAAAACAAGATATCCACACACCATAGACTAACAAAAAAAGGGACAGGATTACATTACATTTTCTTGTGCTTCTTCTTGAGTTGAATATTACTCCCATGCAATAACCAGTCCTGCAACAACTCAAAGAGCGAAAAAACTACAGCAAATCGAATTATATTCCAAAAATAAACTTGAATTATAGAAAATAACAGCTATATTTGGTTAGAAACGGAAACAATTTCTACTCTTGCAATTTCCACACCAAGCAAACAAAGAGCAGAACAAAGTCACTGACCTTAAGCACATCGACAAGGCCTGCTCGATTCTCATCAAGTAGATTGACTTAAAATCAATAGGTACAGTACCTGAAATAAAAAAGTGAACAAAATGTTGCAGGCAAATCTGACACAGGCTTGAGATTATAGGAATCCATCTTCGGACTTCTTAAATCGACAACATACCAATTAGCATATATAAAAAGGTATCTGTTAGAATGCCTAACTCAGCGGAAGCTGAAATCAAATGAAGAGAAAATTGACGGCAATAAAGACAGCAAATTGGCTTGATATCCAGATCGATGATTCTTCTTCATATCCGAAGCAAATAAGAAACGGATGGTTCTTCGACTACCATTCTTCTCTTCTCTTATGAAAACGGAAACAACGAAGATGGAAATTGAAGCAAATTGAAACAGATCGACAATGGAAATGAAGGATTTGTTTGTCGACGATGACGAAGGAAACAAATAGCGAAAATAGGACAAAAACTATCGGCTCTCTAAGAAAATTTGATCGATGACTAATAAAGAGGATGGGCTATAACTGGGCCATTTTTATCACTGAAAAAAGTTAGCCGAGTTAGCGGGGCTATTATTGTCATATGAAAGGGGCCGTTTATCTGGTTTTCTCTGTGCTATATGCCTGGCTGCCCATTAAATGAAGCCTAATAAGACGGTATTATTGTTGGGCCTTACGAAATGTATACCACAACGCATTGAAGCTATCAATTTGGGTATCAACGAATAAAGATGCCTCCTTTCTGCGGGACAAGACAGAAGAGATGAATATGCCGAAAGTAGAGTATCTCCACCATTAACAAAGAAATTTAGTATTTTTCGGTAAACAACGTGACATTGTGTCCCTATATCATATTGTCTTATAAAAACAAACAATTATATATATACAGTGTTCTCTTGAAGCACAGCTCCGTTGTAAAAAAGAGAAAAAAAAAAAAAAGTTGGTAAGTGAAAATGAAATGAATTTCAAATAATTTATAATATAGTCTTAAACATATTCATTGGATTTTAAATATTTCTTTTTATTTTTAATAGAACTTTGTTAATAGTTAAACCTTTCCCTATAAACCTTTTCAAATCAAACATTAATTTTTTTAGTCAAGGAATATGATCCCCTCATTGACTTCTCTAAATCGGTTGTTTCACCAAAGCCTCAGCAGATATAGAACATGATAACAAATTTACTAGTATTTAATACATTTTTGTTGTGTTGTTTTTGGTTGGGCAACTAGGTACGAGAATTGCCTACCCTCAGATTTAATAACTTGAGTTTTATCCAATGCCCACATCCGACAACAACGAAGGATATAAAAGCAGAACCAGGGCACCCAAAACCAGCAATTAAGTGGAGGCACTAAGAGAGGGAGAGACTAATATATATGGAGAAGATCGAACACACAACTGTAGCCACAAATGGCATTAACATGCATGTTGCTTCAATCGGGACAGGCCCAGCAATTCTCTTCATTCACGGCTTTCCTGAACTTTGGTACTCTTGGCGACACCAACTTCTTTCCCTCTCTTCTCTCGGTTACCGTTGCATTGCTCCTGATCTTCGTGGCTATGGCGATACGGATGCTCCATTATCACACTCTGAGTATACTGTTTTCCACATAGTGGGCGATTTGATTGGTCTGCTCGACTATTTAGGACTCGACAAGGTATTTTTAGTAGGTCATGATTGGGGAGCCTTAATTGCTTGGAGTTTATGTCTTTTTAGACCTGATAGAATCAAGGCTTTGGTGAATACAAGTGTAGCCTACATGCCTAGAAACCCACAACTAAAACCTGTTGATATGTTCAAGCTTCTATTTGGTGATGATTACTACATTTGCTTTTTCCAGGTATATTTATTATTTCTAGTATCAAATCATCTCTTCTTTTTTTTTTTTTTATTGATTATATACTAATTCCTTACAATTATAATTGGTGATGAAAATTACAGGAACCTGGAAAGGCTGAAGAGAATTTTGCTCAAATTGGGACTTGTAAATTGATTAGAAGTATGTTTACAAGTCGTGATCCAACACCTCCATGTGTGCCAAAGGATATAGGATTCAAAATGCTCCCAGATCCTCCAACCTTGCCTTCTTGGTTAACAGAGGAAGATGTCAATTATTTTGCTGCCAAATTTAACACCAAGGGCTTCACTGGAGGCTTGAACTATTATCGAAATATGGACTTGTATGTTATTATATGTATATATATTCTTCCATTCCATATATACCTCCGTTAATTTATCTGAAACAATAAAATGTTAAACTTTGCCAATCAGGGTGTGACATACTCCGATTGGTTATCCTACCTTTCACGAAAATGGTAAAATATGGAGATCTTGAGTTCAATTCCTACTGATCATACTGTTAACACTAATTTGACGTTGAGGGCTATGTAAAAAAAAATTGGTTATATGTTATTACTCAATTGATTAGTCACCTCCTCTATATTCAAAAGTAAAAAATTGTTAAACTTTTACCATATTTGTTGTTGCAGAAGCTGGGAGCTGACGGCACCTTGGACAGGAGCGAAAATATTAGTACCGGTTAAATTCATAGTCGGGAACTTGGATATTACCTACCATATTCCAGGTATCAAAGAGTACGTACATAATGGTGGGTTCAAAAATGATATACCACTTCTGGAAGAAGTGGTAGTGATGGAAGACACAGGCCATTTTCTCAACCAAGAAAAACCTGAAGAGGTTAGCAAACACATTTACGACTTCATTAAGAAGTTCTGATAGTCGCAATCACAAATCGAAATAAACACGAACTGAGTTCTGGTATTTCAGTGTTGTTGGAAGAAATAAAATTAATGTACAAGGATTTTCATCCTTTCACTTTCTGTTTTTGTTGTTGGGGTTTCTTCTTGTTTTCATCTTAACTTATCAAGAAGTAAAATACTGTTATGCTTCTTAAATTTTTTTGGCTGTCGTTTATGAAACTGAGCATGCATTTCCATGTGGTTGCTATGAAACCAAGGAATTATATTTGTTGTCAAAACTTGCAAAAACCCATCAATTATCGAGTCATGTTTGTGGTGCTCTCCAATTTAAAGGTGGCAAGAGGGCGGCTAATTTAGGATGGAACATGACTTTGGTTTTTTATTTTTATTTTTGACCAAATCTATTTTCACAAAAAAAAAAAGAAGTTTTAAATTTCTAACATTCTAAAAAGCCATGCCTCACATTCGTAGATTTGCTAAAGGGGATGTTAGGGGTACGATTACAAATTAAACATTTGTCAAAATTGCCGATATGGTTGCTGAGTTGAGATCATTAGACACATTGCATCTAGTTGTTCCGTATGTGTATATTCAAGAAAATTCAATTTGATGGCGCATGAAATTGCAAGAAAATTGTTAGATTCAAGCTTTGTTGATAATATGTATGCTCAACTTTGCTTTATTTATAATTTGAAACAGAAGCATCAACTGTTATAATAATTATAAAAAAAACCATCTTTTACATGAAGCAAGTTTTGTGTATTAACCTAGTCTTTTTGTTTTTTTAATTTTTAAATTTCAAAACAAAAACATTGAATTTTTCCCTATTAGTAAAATACTTATGTGAATAGGGCAATTTCTAGGGATATATACAAGAACAACCAATAAAATAAAAATAATAGTCAAATGATTCAGTTTCAACAAAAATAATGTAAAAAGAAAAAAAACATTTATAATTTTTTAGACCACAAAATTGAAAATAATAATTAAAAAGACCATCAGCTTGGTCTTGTGGGTATGATGGCCTAGGATCTTGCCTATTTGGACGCAATGACTTTGATACCATTTTAGAGCTGGGTCTACCTGATCAAATACTCTAATAATGAAATTGTCCAAACTTATAATTGATCAAAACAACTTACTCCTTACCACCGATATGGGATTATATTCCCAATCCCAACAAACATGAAACACATAATCTGGTTTTGAAAATGAATTGAAGATCGAACGTATGCAAATGAAAATCAATGGAAACAAAAACACCTCCGGTCACCAAGATTATGATAAATTTGTTAGAAATTAATAAGAAATTAACTAAGCTATTAATTAATTAAAAATGAATAATAAATTAATTAAATAATTAGATAACTAGAAATAAATAACAAATTAATTAAATAATTAATTAATTAGATATATATAAGAAATTACAGTAAAGAGAAGAATAAACTATAGTAAACAGATTTTATATACTCTAGTAAACAGAATATATAAAGCAGTAAACTGAAATAATAAACAGAATTTATAAACTAAGTAAACAGAAAAAATATGAAGTGATAAACTGAAATAAACCTGTAAACAAGGAAGAAAGAAGAAGAAACCGAGGTATGTACGAACAATTTCCTTAAGATGAATTTTGCTCACTATGACAATCGTCTCCCAGGATACAATGGCTATGTAAGCAAACCGAACCGAGACAGAGACTTATCACCGGAAGCCTAACGGAAGGAACTAAAGCAGCCTTGGAAAATGGAATGAAAAAACAAGAAATTTGAGAGAGTATTTTCATTCTAGCAGTAAAAAACAGAAGGAAAATGTTGTATTTATAGGCTGCCAGGAAGGGGACAGCAAAATAATGAGGATTGATGGCCATTAATGGAAAAATGGACAGTAATAAACCAGTATTAAACAGGTTGTAAACCAGTTGAAATACAGCATTAAACCAGTTTAAACTGAAACGTAAATTAGTTTAAAAATGCAGTTAAATGTGCCATTAAGTTCTAATTAAAACCATTAACAATTTTCATTAATATCCAACAAAATTGGCCCAAAATAATGAAGTTAAATAAGAATGATGGGGCCTGGGATACAGAGACTAGGAAGTTATAAAGATGGCTCCATAAGCAAAGTAAAGTTGGAGAATTATTAAGAAACCTGATTCTTTGCTAGCAAGACTCCTTAAAGGAAGGTATTTTCCAAACTCAAATTTCCTTTCAGTTAGAGAAGCAACCAATATTTGAGTATTCTTTGGGGTAGGAATCTGATTAATGGGAACTAGAGATGGAAAATAAAAAATGGAAGGTATGTAGCTTGTTTCACATATCCTTGAATACCTAATAATAATTTTGGTTTTGCAAAACCAGTTTCCAATCGTTATAGACGAGTCTTTTGGGTCCACTAACTAATCAATTGGGAGAAGCGAGTGTGGAACAAAACTTTGATTGAAGAAAATTTCACTTCTTTTGATGCGCGAGCTATTCTGGGGATGCCTCTAGCAAATATGGAGAGCAATAATGTTTTGATTTGGAATCACTCAAAAGATGGGAATTACTCGATACGCTTTGGTTATAGAATACCAATCTCTTTGTTGCAATGAAGGACTCCCTCTCAAATCAACTCCTCCTTTCCTTGGAAGCAATTATGGAAATTGAAGATACGAAGGAAATTGCAAACCTTTTTTATGGAGGATGGCGTAAAAAGGCCTTCAGTAGGAGAAAATTTAGCTATGAGAGTCCTAGGTTGTTCATCTCTATATTTTTTTACAATCAAATAGAAAGTGAAGCACACTTATTTTTTAAATGTGCTTTTGCAAAAGTAATTTGGTTCTCTTCTCCTTTTAGTCTCAGAATGGACATGATTCCAAAGAAGTCGGCTGCCCAATTACTTTATGAAGTAATGAAGATTGTCAGTGCAGCGAGGAAAGATTGGAAACACGAAGCTTTTATTGGTTTTTTTACTATGGGCTATATGGAAACATAGAAATGCAATTATGTTTGAAAATAGGAAACAAAACTGCCTGAAGGTGTTACAAAAGGCCACTGACTATTGGCAAGAATTACAGAGGTGGAGCTAATTCTGGTTCTTTGAATCATTGTTCAAGTTCAACGTTACAAACTTGGTTTCCTCCTTCACCGGGTAGCTAGAAAACTAATGTAGATGTAGTGGTTAGCTCAAAACAGAGGCTATGAGCGACAATCTTGGTAGCATTGTTGATTGGAGAGTTCGCCAATTTAAATTTATACAGGATTCTCTCATACCTAAAGCTTTGGGCATGTTAAAAGCTATAGAATTTGTTAAAAAAAAAAAAACAAGAAATGAGAGGAATGTATTGTAGAAACAGATGCAAAATCAGTTGTTGATGCTATCCTTGACAAACAGGAGGTTCACTACCAGGTGCTAGACATTATCATTGATATAGGAAAGTTGATGCTTCATTGATGCTTCTATTTCTATTGCTTTTAGTTCTAGGAATAGTAATCTTTTTCCTCATAAATTTACTAGATCAACTTTAGATTTGAGTTTTGTTTGTAATAGATATGCACATGTTAATCTTTTGCAAGAGGCTTTGTAATCTTTTAAATAAAACCAAGGAAGGAATGATATCTATTTTTAAAAAAAAAAAAAAAAAAAGAAATTGGAATCAAATCACAAATTTCCCTAATTTTAACAGTTAGTCGTAATCTCATTTTCAAAAACAGCTGTTCTTAACCATCTACATAGGACTCTCTGATTTGGTAAAAATGACCAAATTTATTACTAATTAATTAATAGGTGGCTTTATCCAGTTCTGACGGAAATATATACAACAAAACATGGCAATAAATAATAAAATAAATCTCCATTCTTTTAATAAGACCAAACCTACGTTTAAAAAAAGAAAAGAAAAGGGTAAAAAAGAAGAACAAGACTGCGTTCAAAACATCTCCAAATAATGGGAAGAGAAAAGAAAAATTAGGCGTCTTGACTCATGACCAGAGAATTTTCTTTGGAATTTTTGAGAAGTGAAACTTCCTAGTATTAATTATAGAAGAATTACAATCTATGTTTCTATATTTAATTTGTGAAGATATTAAATTGTTTGTACCCGTATGATTTTGATTTTCTTTTCAAAGTATGCTCGGTTTTCGAGGGCTTTATCCGCCATTTTACTGAACATTAAAAAATAATTTTTATAGTTCTAATCGATCAAAATATTTAGTACTACTTTAAAAGCTGTTATTAAACACAGTTAAAATAGGTTAAGGATCCATACAATTAGTGAAGATGAGAATTTGAAAATTGGAATTAAGATAACCGAATGTGAAGAATTATTTTCAGGTCACAGAATTTCGTATTAATCTGCTTTTAGCTTTTTATGGTTTTAAAAATGTTACCAAATTTTCTATGATTATGCAGTCCTTCAATTAATTTATTTGAGAATATACCAATATATTTTATGATTAGTCAACTCTTTTTCTAAAATACAATAATACCATTAAAATATTAAATGAAAAAATAATAATTTAAATTAAAATAAGAAGATAATTAATAGAAATCATTTATTATATTCCTTATAAGAAAACTGATCCATGAAGAAATCCATTAACCAATAATCTAATGTTGTGGAATTACATAGCAGCTCTTTATGTCCCATTGATTCAAGAATTTGCCTGGAAATCAAAGCTCCTCCTTCCGCCACCACTCCAAGTCCAACGAAAATTTAACTTTGAGATTTGTTTAATGATAAGCGAAACTCCAGCAGCACCAGTCTTTGCCACATAAATTACATGTTAAAATTTAACTTTGAGATTTGTTTTTTTTAAGAAAATCCCCAAAAATTGAGAGCTTCTTTACCAAACAGTTTTACGGACTTTTTTAATTTTAAAATACTTTAGTCAATCCATGTGTTACTAACAGTAAAATATGTGATTTTTGGACCACAAAATTGAATGGAAAAAAAAATTATAGTATAAACCTTCAAATATATTTTTCAAATACAGAAATTAGATCGCAAATTTTATCCTTCATATATTCTGCAAAAATTAAACGGAAGAATCCAATAGTTCAACTCGAGAGATAATTCGAGTATGTTAATATATTTTCCAAAACACAACAACCTAAAAGTATATTAGCATAAAATTTAGGGACCCTAAATAATTCTCCCACTTGTTTTTTTAACGAAGCAATTCTCCCACTTGAGAGTATAATAGTATTTCTTCCTATTTTTTTCCATGAATTTGTTGAATTCCATCTATTAAAAAAATAGTCCAACAGCCGGAATCAATTACTTCATTTAAATATTACTTTTCTTGGTGGTGGCTGTTTATCTATCTATAGAATATATAAAAACATAAATGAATGGGTAAAATTGGGATCACCAAAAACATCTTATAATTTTTTTAATTAGGTATTTATTAAATTACTTTATATTAATAATGTATTCTAATTAAAAATTAGCATTAAGATTGTATTTTAATTAAATTAATTAATAAATAAATAACAATATATTAATATAATATTTTATTCTAATTAAGAAATATAAACAAAGTATTATTGTAAATAAACATAGGATTATGTCTCCATTCGTATCACTTGAATTCAACATTGGAATTTGAGAAAAATCAATAAAACATTGGATTTGAAACTAATTTTATTTGAAAAATCAATAAATATAAATGTTGAATTATTACACTATAATAATGAAGGTTGAATTTCATATAATAACAAACGTTGAATATTATACATTATTATGTTGGAATTAAGGGTTCTAAATTTTTTTCTTATTAATATAATATTAATTTATTTCTTATATTAACAATGAAGATAACTTTTCCAATGCTAATTAGGACTTCGATATTGATTTTTCATATGTTAATTGGTAAACTCTATTAGGGACTATTATCATAATCATACATTGAATGGGGTAATGTAATGTATTATAATTAAGAGTTTTTTTTTTTTTAGGTATCATCTTCAATTCATGAAAATAAGGGGTACGAGATTTGCAGAATGCAACTGAAAGAGTGTGATAAAACTCCTACTACGAAAACTCCTACTAAGAAACCCACACACGCCTCACATGTACAGAGAAAAACTCCTACTAAGAAAACTCTTACTAAGAAACCCACACGCCTCACGTGTATAGCATTTTAATTATTTTTGTTTTATTATTTCTGTTAGCTTCATTAGTATAAATAGTTTTACAGAGCATTGTACAGAGATAATTTTTACAAGCTTAATACCAGATATACATACTTTTCTCTCCATTCATTCACTGATATCTTCTGTGGTTCTTCAAACTCAAGATGGTATCAAAGCCAACCAGGGCCTGATTTGTTGATTCTTCAACCTAATCTTGCGATTGTTTTGCACAATCGTTCTTCTTCTTCCTGTTTTTTTTTTTTTTCTTAAATTGATTGACTAGTGAAAATGATGTCCTCAGATGATGTAACTAGATTGATTGCTGCTCTTTGCTCCAAAGGAAATGATGATAGTCCTTTGAGCCTTTCTAATTCAGATTCACCGGGTACAAGCCTCATCAATGTACCTTTGTGAGGTCCTAATTACTTAACTTGGAGTCGGTCGATTGTTATAGCACTTCGAGCAAAGAACAAGTTAGGTTTCATAACTGGAACCCTAAATCATCCGAATTTTGATTCAAATGATTATGAGCGGTGGATGAGAGTTGATAGTATGGTGTGTTCATGGATTGTAAACTCCATATCGAAAGACATAGCTGAAAGTTTTCTATTCTGCAAAAGTTCTAAACAACTATGGGATGAATTGAAGCACCGATTTGGAGAATGCAATAGTCCTCTGATTTTTCAAATCGAGAGGGATATTGTTAATCACAGACAAGGAGAAGACTCATTATCCACCTATTACAACAATCTGAAGAAGCGTTAGGATGAACTAGATTGTTTGACTCCGTTACCGGTGTGCAATTGTGAAGCTGCTGAGACGATTGCAGATCTGGACAATAGGCATAAGCTTATGCAATTTCTCATGGGACTAAACGATGAATATGACAATGTTAAGAATCAAGTACTTCTCATGGATCCTTTTCCATCTATCAATAAGGCGTACTCAATGGTTGTGACTGTGGAAAAATAGAGGGAGGTCACTTCTCTGTCAACTGATTCAGGCAATGTTGCTATGATGGCTAAGAGTACATCCGAAGTAAGAGGATCTAGTTATAGTAAAGCTAAAGGTTCAGGCAAGAAGCAAGATAAATTTTGCTCGAATTGCAAACAGCCAAGGCATACTGTTGATAGCTGCTTTTAGATCTATGGATATCCAGAATGGTTTTATGAACTGCAAAAGAAGAAAGGGAAGCCTCTGCTAGCAGCAGCCATGGTACAACAACTTGAAGCTTCACAAGCAGAGCCTCAACAACAACATCCAGATCCTTTCACTGCTGTGAACATGATCAACTTTGCAGGTACATCTCTTACCACTGCTTCACTTAATTCTATTACATCTAGCTTATGTTTTAAAGATAAGTTTACTTGGATAGTGGATACAGGTGCAACAGATCACATAACATCTAATCCTACCTTTTTTGAAAAACTTATACCATTAACCAGACCTAAATTTGTGAAATTACCTGATGGAACCTTCAAAATTGTGACACACATGGGAAATGTGATTCTTAATTCCAGAATTGTTTTGCATAATGTGCTGTATATACCTGTTTTTAAATGCAATATAATGTCAGTCTCTATGATAACCAGAACTTACCAAGTCTCTGTAAACTCATATCCCTCTTATTGCCTATTTCAGGATTTGCTGAGTGAGAAAC
The DNA here is from genome assembly GCA_949640765.1 of Croton laevigatus. NCBI lineage: Eukaryota > Viridiplantae > Streptophyta > Magnoliopsida > Malpighiales > Euphorbiaceae > Croton > Croton laevigatus. The sequence goes on from CATIWJ010300149.1 coordinate 13,459, forward strand.
TAATAGCATTTGGCAAACTTATAGAAAATCTCTATTAACTTACCAGTGATTCATTTAATGTGAGTGACAGTTGTAATTCCATTACTAGTTGTAATAATCATACAAGGCATACTGCTTTGTTATGGCGTTCTAGGTTAGGCTATATAGGCTATAAAAGATTACAACATGTGCAAAACATTCCTGACTGTAAAGATTCTGAAATTTTTTGTCCTGTATGTCCCTTGGCCAAACAGCTAAGATTACCTTTTAATACAAATGAGATTGCTTCTTCTAAACCGTTTGACTTGATTTACCCTTGATTTATGGGGGCCATATGCCAAGAAGTCTATCTCAAATGCATCATACATGCTCACTATTGTAGATGATAATGCGAGATACTGTTGGACATACATGTTAAGCAATAAGGCACAAGTATCTACTGCAGTCAAAACCTACCTGACCCTTATCCAAAATCAATTTAACACTACTGTGAAAGCTGTAAGAACAGATAATGGTACTAAATTCATCAATACTCAGTGTCAAACTCTTTTCCAATCTCTTGGTATTAACCACCAAAGAACTTGCATCTACACACCTCAACAAAATGGGGTTATAGAGAGAAAACACAAAACACTTCTTCAAATTGCTAGATCATTTTTCTTCCAAGCTAAGTTTCCTGACTTCTTTTGGTCAGAACTTTTAATGGCTGCAACCCATATTTCAAATAGATTGCCATTTGAACTGCTTAAATGGCTATCACCATACCAGAAATTATATAAAAATGTGCCAGATTTCAGCTATTTCAGAACTATAGGTTGCTTATGCTATGCTACCAACATTTATCCATACAAAACCAAGTTTCAGCCAAGAGCTTTTCCTTGTGTCTTACTAGGCTATTCTCAAAATCATGGGGGTTACAGGCTGTATACTTTGCAAACAAAAACTATCATTCACTCCAGGGATGTTATTTTTCATGAGACTGTTTTCCCTTTTCACCATCATCCCGTAGAGT
>CATIWJ010300235.1:0-10958 GCA_949640765.1 Croton laevigatus
CTCCAGTCTTTCCTGGGAATCTATCTTGGAATGGTGTTCTGTCTTAGGCAACTCCTTTGAGGACTTACCTGGGAACTACCGAATCAGTTAACTCTCGACAAGTATTAGTAAATAACTTGAATTTAAACAAAAAAAAAAAAACAAATAAAAAAAAAAAATTAGACAAGATAGACAGAAGTAGCCCTCTTATGGCTTTACTACGGTAGATCTATAAGGGGCGCTACATACTTGCTTAGGCAGAGAATAATCTTCCATTTTTAAAGTGCTATTGTTCTTTTCTACTTTTATATTAATTTTAGTGTCATACAATTGCCTAAACATTTATCTGGTAAAAATTTTTGAAAAGTTTTTTAGATTTTTACTTAATTCTATGAAGTTGAAGTCATTGGATGAGAATCAATTAAAAAAATATTATGATAATTTTAAGACTACTTTTTCTCATTATAATTTTTCTGATGTTGATGCAAATGATTTTTTTTTTTTAAATGAAGTGTTGCAAAAAACTTTGCCAAATGTATTAATGTTATTGTTCGAGATTCTTGAGTCAATCAAAGCTGCAGATTGTTATCCAAATATTTTAATTGCTTAGTGAATCATATTAACAATGCCTATGAAGATAACATATGTAGAAAGAAATTTTTCAAAGTTGAAATTATTGAAAAATTATTTGAGATTATCAATATCATAAGAAAAATTGAATTGGTTTGCTATGTTATGTATTGAGAAAAATATGTTGAAGAATATTGATGTTGACATTATCATCAATTATTTTGCATTAAGAAATGCACAAAGGCAATATTTTTTATAAGTATTTTATGCTTAAACATATTTTTAATATATGTTTTAGGTTGTAATAAATTACTATTTTAAATTTAGTAAAAGAATTTGAGATTAAATTTTATATTATATATTTCTTAAATTACCCCATATATATATATATATATATATATATATATATATATATATATATATATATATATATATAAGCACATATATCAAACAAGGCATATTCTTCTTCTCCCTCTTCAAAACAAGCAAACTCTAATTGCCATCAACTTCATCGCACTTGATTGGTAACAATGGTACCATCCTCGTCTGGCCTCATCGAAATAATAGCAGTTGCTCCTAAATTTATAATAAAAGGAAAAATAGGGGCAGAGGGTTGTTGTGAATTATGATTGAGGTATGTGGCATCAAATAGGAGCAGAGAAAAGTTTTACTGTTAAGAAAGGTTTAGGGTTAGATTTTTGTTAAAGGTTTTTTTTGGTTTTAGAAATTAGGTTAGTATTTGAAAATTAATATTATTTATTTCCAAGCAAATATCCAATTGTGCTATTTGTTTTTTTTTTTTCACCCGTTTATAAATTAATAATTAGCTCGGGATTGTTTTAAACTCAGCTAAAAAAATATTTCACCTTTAAATAAATAAAAAATAATATTTTATTTATAAAAAGATTATTTGATAGTAATAAGACTAAAATAATAAAATTATTCGTATAAAAGGTCACTAGAAACAAAAACTCCAATATGAGAAACTTGCTCTTTATATTTAATTTACAAGTGGTTTATGAACAGATTACAAACGTTTACAGTTGGTCTACATGTAATTTATATACAATCATAATTTGTTTAAAATGATATAAGTTAGTTTACAACCAACTTCCAGCCTAGATTCGACCTCCAAGCATGATAAGAGAAGGAGTGTTTCCGCAAAATTAAAAAAAAAAAAATTTACATTCATAGGAACAACAACGTCAAAACATCAACAGAATAAAGCTTCACCGATGACCATATGAAAATTGACTAGAAAGGGCAGCTCAGATTTAGAAAATATGAAGAGAAATAAGTCAACCATCAAAAGTAAAGATTGATCCGTTTTAAACGAAAAGATAATACGGCATTTTAAAATTCGTTTTAAACGGAGAATTGCCAATAGGTTAATTTAATATTACCATTATAAAACTATAGATGCAAATAGAATGGAATAGGCGCATTCATTTTTTATTCATTCTCGTCCCATCGATTTGTTCCCATAAAAGAAAACAATTGGTTAAAATAAAATTATGGATAAAACCTTTAAAAATGGGAATTTCCAAAGCAGATTTTGTTATTTCCAAAGCAATTACCATTTTATTTCTTCATTGTTTGCTCTGACATTAACAAATATTGCTCTAGAAATAACAATTCTCTTAAAATTTGACTTTTTCTAGTTGATGTGTTAATCATTGGAGCTTAGAGCTTAATAACCATAGTTATCAAAATATTTTCAACTAAATGAAAAATGTCTACAAATTTATTATAAAATTATTAAATAATATTTAAATTATAATAAAAAAATAAAACATTTAAATATTATTATATTATCAAATACATTTAATTAATATTATATTTAAACTAAAATTGTATTTTTTAAAATTCATATAATATAAAATATTTACATAATAACAGTAATTTTTATTTTAAATTTAAAATATAATCCATCATAAATAATTATTAATTATAAAATATTATTTTAATTTATATTCATAATATTGTACTTAAACTCAAAATAAATTCAAATTAATAGTTATATTAAAAAGTGTTTTTAAAAATATATATTATATAAAAAATATTTAATTAATAATAATCATTTTTATTTCATGTATATTATTAAATTTGTACTCATTCCATCCCTTAAAATATTTCACAAGTGACATTCAATTAGTTCTAATATAAATGTTACTTAATATAAAATAATGGATAAAATCACTTTTTTTCAATTGTATCCTTAATATTTTATTTTAAATACTCTATCACTAAGAGTATAATAGTAAATCTATCACTAAATTATTATACTGCTTGTAAAAAGGCGAATGTCACATTTTAATATTTTAAAGGACGGAGAGAATAATATTGAAGACTTATAGATTATTTGAACTTATTTACTTTTAAGTCTAAGTTAATATGCTTTTATATTAAAAAATTTATAGATAATTTGATAAAATAATATTACAAAATTATAATATTAGAATAATATTTTTTAAAATTTTTTAAACTATAACTATATTGTAATACCTTTTAACCCGACTATTTTTAGCTGAGCTAAGTGTGTCACAACTAATACTACATGGTATACAGAACATTACCTTGTAAATTTTTTTCTTCCTTTAACCTATTGCTTCTATTAATCTCTGACTTTTTTTTCACAGTATATGTCATTCTAAGTGCTTCTAGTAAGTCTAATGCCACTTGAATATTCTGGTTACTTTTCTGTTTTTTCATAAACTTATAAGTTTATCATAAACTAAACTTACTGAGCTACGAGCTTAGTAGATACTTTACTCTTAATATTATAAATTCACACAATAATTTACCTCACATTATCACATATAGCAAACAATAGGCAACATAGCAGCACAAATCACATATATACAACACATATCATGGATACACATATTTAAAAATAATTGAGCAAGCTTAAAATACTAAACCTACTATTATCGACTTGTTTTGTTCCTCGTCCGTTTCACATGTGTCTCTGTCTAATTTAACCTTTGATGCTACTGAAATTTTCCAGGGGCTCTTATGAATATTGAGATAAGTTCTAGGATTAAAAATTAAAATGCCACCAAATTCGGCGCCTGATCAATCATCAAAATGACAAGTCATTTGTCCCTTCGCTAGATGATGCTATTGCTAAGTTAGACGACACGGGCCCTGACTGAGCCTGACGACGCGTCGTCTGGCTCACATTCCTCACCCGTTTTCTCTGTAGTCCGGGTCTCTAGACCACTTTCTAATCCGAACTGCACCCATTGATTCCGCGACCAAAATTAATGTTCCTTACACTGTTCTTCTTTCCTTGAGATCACTGTTCGGTTTACGGTAATATTCCGGTCATTAGCTTGCCGGAACTAGATGACATCTCGTTTAGAATTTTGGATCGACCCACCTGCTTTTCGTCTGACCCAATCAAATATCACCCTTTTGGCCACCTCTTCCTATGTCTTTGGTCTCTAACATATTAATTGGACTGAGACCAATCGACTTGTGGTCTTGGTTACGGGTGACAAGGCTCGGATAGTGGTGGTGGTGTTGGGTTTTCCATCCAATTATTCTCTCAAATTTTTGGTTTTTGATTTAATTAAATAATTTTAACATTTTGAATTCATTTCATTCTTAGCTTTCCTTCCCTTCTCTGTCCCCTCTCTTTCACTGTGCCTTATTCTCCTTTTCAAACTCTCATTAAGCCGCCTCATTTTTGCTTTCTTCCAATCTTTAGAGAGCATCTGTACTATTATTTGGCTAAATGATAAATTAGCCATTTGTCTTCCATTAAATTTTTACACATGTTTTCCCCCTTTTTTTTTTAACAAAATATCCTTAATTGATTTCCCCTTTTGCCCTTTCACTTTTATTTAATTTCCCTTTTTTTTCTTTTCTAATAATAATAATAATAATAATATTTAATTTCTTTAATTTCAATAATTTATCGGACTCTACTTTTAAGCCTTATCTTCAGAGTTAATTAAATTTTGGAATTGTTATTATAATATCAAATTCTTAGGTATATTTTATTTTAAACATTTGATAGAATCTTCCCTCAAATTATCTTCTTATATTGCCATAAATAAGATGCTCATTTCATTTTTTTTTAATTGAATTTATCGTGAACTTTCTTTTACATTTTTATCTACTAACTTACTATTTAAATAAGCTTGTTGACACATTAGTATTTTGGCTTACATATTTAATTATTCTCTTAAGTTTTCCTTACATTTTCTCCTTCATTACTCAATGTGCTCTTTTTCACCATTTCTACTAATGTCACCTTTAATTCCTAATGTTTGTTATTTGATCTTTACAACCTTCATTGAATATTTATCAATCAATTTATTTTCATTTATATTTTATCCTTGTATTTCTCAATCCTGTTTAAATTTAATTCGACAAATATTAATTGGTTTCTTTTTTGGTTGTACAATATTTATAATCTGTTTATAGTTTATTTACATCCTGTTTACTTTTTGTTTACAAATATGTTTACCATATTTATGATTCTTTTACTTTTTTTATAGTACATTTACTCTTCTAAATTTTCTCTATTTAACAATCCATTATACATTTTCCTACTCAAGTTACTCTATATTTTTGAATTTAAGAATTTAGGACATGACATATATAATAAATAAAATTATAAAAATTACAAACTGATATTAGTATTTTATTTTTTTCAATAATTAATTATATATATAATTAATAATTAATACATTTAATAAAAATTTTAAAAGTTTTATACACTTAAAAATTAAGTATTTAACACGACTGTACGCTTATAACATACATCAAAACTTATTTTAAAGGAGGTAATGAATTTGAAAATCCTCTGTGTCTTTCTCCCTGACTTCTCTCTAGTCTAGGGCTTCAAACATGGTTCATGTTTGTAGTTGTGGTCGCTGATGGTTTCATCGATGGTAGCCATCCCTATTTATTTGTTTTTTAGTTTTCTTGAGTTTTTAGGTAGTTTTTGTTTTTGGTGGCTGTTTTTTTTATCATGATTACTGGGGTTTCTTCATTTGTTTAAAATCTGGCACATATCTATTAAAAAAGTAGAGTTCTTTTGGTGAATAGATCTAAAAGCATGTGGGCCGTTTGATTTGTTCCAGTGGCAGAGGTATTGACAGTGGAATGCTAGCTTCTCTAGCGAATCAAAGTTGTGTGGAGTGGTTGTATTTGCTCACACTCTTCACGTGTCCAAGCATGGTTGGGGTAAGGAATTTTTCACCACTGGACATCTAAAAGCTGGGAATTGCTTTGTGTTTGGAAGATGGAGAGATTCAGTGCCTTTTGACAAGAATGAAGGAAATCTGTGGTTTGATGGTTTTAATCTTTTGTTCTCCTTTGTTTTTTGTCATTGATGTATGTTGTATTGTGCTTATTTAGCGGGCTTGTGTTGCGTCTCTACCCTATTTTCCACTCTCAATTTGTGGTTGAGGGAGAATAAGGCTTGTAACCCATTTCCGTAGAATGAAAATTGATCTTCTACGATTGAAAAGAAAAAAAAAAAGAATTTGAAAATCCTTAAAAAAAAAAAATAAATTACGTTTCTGTAGTCATCCGTTGTGAAAATGTATTCTTTTTTACATGTAGTAGTCCGATTTTTCATGGTCTTAATGGAAGCTTCGCATAGCAACCACAGCAATCCTGCAACGTGGGCTTGAGACCCATTTATTCAAATTCAGCATTTATTGTTTAGAATTCTTGTTTTGACTAAAGATTGTAATGTTCAGAATTGGTTGTCAAGTATCATTAGCGGTCAAATATTAAAAGGAGATTTGGAAAAAATATATATATATATTAAAAGGAGAATTGGATACTAAAAATAGATTTCTGATTGTTTGTTTGTTTTTTTTTTTTTGATAAAGGACTAGTCGCATTAAAAAATCCTCTCAAGTATTCCTTATTAAGATGCCGTTATAAAGGGAAAAAGATGACTAGGCCTGTTCGTAATTTTATTACGAGAAATAAGAATCAGTAATACAGCAATTTTTGGGAAGACTTCATACCCAGAAACTGTACAACTCGCTACTCTTAGCCCATTTTGCTAGATTATGTGCTAAGATATTTGCATCCCGTCGAATATGTTTAAAAGTACAAGAATCAAACACTCGACTAAGACTAACAATCTCACGAACATCACCCCCCCCCCCCCAAAGACAAACAGAATTACTCCCTTTTCTAACTTCTTCAATGGCCATGAGAGAATCAGACTCAATAATAATTCGGGACTTTCCAAGGAGGACATCAAGATTCATACCCGTTTTAATAGCTAGAAGCTCTGCGTGAAGGACTGAGTCTGCTTGGGAGAAATATTGAGTGGCCGATTCGATAACTTGTTCTTGGGCATTTCTTCCAACAGTAGCAACAACAGCAAAATGTGGTCTTTGTTCCCAGGCAGCGTCAACATTTATCTTAATATTATTACCTGGACGAGGAACCCATACAGATGGAGAAGACAGTTGGGAAATAGAACATCTATCCGCAGCATCTTTATATTCCGCAGCTAATCTAAGAGATTGGGCGGCAATAGCATCCGCCCCTTTACAACAACTTTCAAAGATGCATTCATTACGATTTGTCCACAGACCCCAGAGAGCGAACATGGTAATCTCTAGCAAATCCTTTTTCTAACAAGATTCTAGAAAAAGATCCCAAAAATCTGCATTATGAACAATTGAGAGATAGATAGAAAGTACTTCCTGTGAAATCTTTCCCCAAATATAGACTGCTAGTTGACATTCAAAGAACAAATGCTTCAATGAGTCAGAGTATGAACCACAAACTTTACATTCATCATTGATTACTATTCCCCAAACAAGAAGGTTAGAAGCTGTTGGCATAATGTTGTGGATGAGTCTCCAGAGAAAAATCTTGACCCGAGGACTTGCTTTAGAGGTCCAAATAGTTTCCTAAACCTTGCGTCGCGAATTCCTGACTGTGTTTTCGTTACCAAGAATAGAACGAGCTACAAAGTATGCTGATTTCACTGAGAAAGCACCAGTGGGGGAATCTTCCCAAATCCGCTCATCTTGATCACAATATCTGGAGAGAGGAACATTAATAATAGCATTAGCAATCGCAGTGTCAAACATATTCATAATTAAATTAATGCCCCATCGACGATCCTCCTCTTGCAACAGATCAGATACTGACATCTGGTTCTGAGTTAGCCCACTAGGGATGAGAACCTTTCCACCTGGGAGAGATTTGATCCACTTGTCTTCAAATACTTTGATCATAGAACCATCTCCTATTCTCCATAAACTGCCCTCTTGAATGATTGCACGACTAGCAAAGTGACTTCTCCAGAGGTAAGAGGGACCATTCTGGAGTTTTACTTTCATAGGATCAGTATCCAGAAAATACTTAGCTTTGAGGACTTTATAAGCTAGACTTTCGGTTCTACTCATGATTCGCCACCATTGACTAGCAAGTAGTGCTAAATTAAAGGACTCAAAATACTTAAAACCGAGACCTCCATCCAATTTAGACTTACATAGAGAATCCCTATGTTTCCAGTGGATCTTCCTATTAGTCTCATTGCCGCCCCACCAGAACTTTGCAATGAGCATATGTAGATCATGGAGAAACTCTTTAGGTAGCCTGTAACAATACATATGGTGGAGAGGAATCGATTGGGCTACAGATTGAATGAGAGTAGCCTTACCAGCGGGCGAGAGCAACCTATTGTTCCAATTCTTCACAAGCTTTGAAAGTCGATCTTTGATACCTTGGAACATTCGGACTTTAGATCTTCCAACAAAGAGTGGCAACCCAAGATATTTGTCATTTGCCATAATTCTAGTGACATTGAGAATTTCACCACAACACCGCTTACTATTCTCTGTAGTATTAGGACTATAAAGAATTGATGATTTGTCAAAGTTAATCTGCTGCCCTGTAGCTTTTTCAAACTTTTGAAGAACCTCTTTAATTCCATGAAAGTCATCCTGAGATGCTCTACAAAAAATCATCGAATCGTCAGCAAATAGAAGATGAAAAATGAGTGGTCCAGATTTAGAAGCTCGAAGACCATGAAATTTTTTATCTCTGTGAGCTTGGAATAACAAACTTGATAGCCCTTCACTACATAGTAAGAATAAGTACGGTGAGAGCGGGTCACCCTGTCGAACTCCGCGAGAAGGAATGATATATCCGGAGGCAACTCCATTAACCAGAACAGAATATGACACAGTAGTAATGCAGTCCATAATTTGTCGAATAAAAGCTACAGTAAAACCCATGTGAGCCATAATAGCTTCGAGGAAACCCCATTCTACTCTATCGAAAGCTTTGCTCATAACTAGTTTAATAGCAACAGAGCCATATTTCCCCACCTTCTTCTTTTTTAATGTGTGGATTAACTCCTGAGCAATAATTATATTATCATAAATTTGCCTTCCTGGAACAAAAGCATTCTGCTGATCACATAGATTTCTGATTGTTCACCACAAGAATAAGGGTTATTTTCAAAAAGAAAAAGACAAAAAGAGCAAGTTTACATTCAAAAGGTCTAGAATTATACAAATTCAATTCTATTCTATTGTACAAATTCTCTTTTTAGAGGATATTATTAATGTACACCATCACATAATTTACTAATATAAAGTAATATTCTCAAAAGCCTCGGCGGATCTAGCATTTGGTTGATTTGATCAAAATCCAAATTATGTGCCATTTGATGTATTTAATAATGTAGAAGACATTCAATTAGAGGAAAGCAAAAATTGCAACTGTTAAGATGAATGACTTACGAAATCAGATTGCATATAGTTTGGTAGGAAAAAAAAAACTCAATTCTGGATGATGAATCATACGTGGAGAACTCATAACATATAAATATTATATTTTAATTATTTTTAGTTTAATTTTTACATTTTAAAATTTATTATAAATATATTTTTCATTAAAATTTTCAAATTTGAATTTATTTGGAAATGTACTCCATTAGTCATTTTGCATAATAACAACAACAACTTACGGGACAATTACATGTTTAGTATTTATTGGAAAAATATTTCCAAATTTGATGTGAAAAAAATTTCTAAATTTAGTATGTATTAAAAAATATTTTCAAATTTGATGTAATTTTTGTGTTAAGGTGAACACTTTTATCTGTGCATCAGTTGAAATGGAACACTAAAATAATGTACCAGTTGAACTGGTGCACAGAGCCTATGCTCCATTTCAACTAGCGCGCAGGCTTAGAAACCATAATAACAACAACAACTTACGGGACAATTACATGTTTAGTATTTATTGGAAAAATATTTCCAAATTTGATGTGAAAAAAATTTCTAAATTTAGTATGTATTAAAAAATATTTTCAAATTTGATGTGATTTTTGTGTTAAGGTGAACACTTTTATCTGTGCATCAGTTGAAATGGAACACTAAAATAATGTACCAGTTGAACTGGTGCACAGAGCCTATGCTCCATTTCAACTAGCGCGCAGGCTTAGAAACCATAAGTTTGAAACTCAAATTTAAATAAAGGCATTTCCTATAAAAGCCAAAAGTCAAAACTAAGCCCAATGAATGGATGAAGGGACCGTTAAATCATGCCATATAACAATGAAACAAAAAATCAGTCTGCCACTTTGAATGGAGCACTAAAAAAGTCACATGGTCAGTTTTTCATTTAGACTAGCACACAGATCAGTTCGCCATTTGAAATGGCGTACTGAAGATGTGCTCTACTTTTAGTAGCGCACTGAAATAAAAAACCTGGTCAACGGCACCGAAGCACACTAAAGTTAGAAATTATTTTTTTTTACATACCAAATATGTAACACTACAAGAAAATTAAAAAATACCAACGGAAAATTCGGTTGGTAATGAAGGGAATTCGGTTGGTAAATTCAATTACCAACCGATTTACCAACGGAATTTTCGGATGCTAAAACCCTGGTCGGTACTCTGTACCAACCGATTGAATTCCGTTGGTAAATTACCAACGGAAATTACCAAGCGAATTTTTTCGGTTGGTAATTTACCAACGGAAAACTTGTAATTTACCAACTGAATTTCCAACCGTTTTCATTCCGTTGGTAATTTAGAAGACGAAAAATACCAAGCGAAATTTAATTCGGTTGGTAATTTAAAAAACCGAAATTACCAACCGAATATTCGGTTAGTATTGACCAACCGTGTTAATTCGCTTGGTAATATGAAACAATAATTACCAACCGATTAATTCCGTTGCTATTTGTTTAGTTGGTAATCAGTTGCAATTCGGTTGTTATTTTTATTTTATTCATTTAATTTTCGGTTGGTAAATTTATTTATTATTTAAAAATCTTATTTTCTAGATAGGTTGCAATTCGCCTATTTTATTATTTTCCACATATAACCTAAAATGTAATACCAATAAAAGATAGAAATATACATTAAATAATATCTAAAAGTGTTCAATTCACA
>CATIWJ010300248.1:0-17433 GCA_949640765.1 Croton laevigatus
ATCTCTCATATTTTAAACTTGTGGACCAAGTAAGACATGTTTCCTTATTTTTAATTTGCTTTTCCTTATTTTTGGGTTTGCTTTTCCTTAATTTTGGGTTTGTTTTTCCTTATTTTTGGGTTTGCTTTTCCTTATTTTTGGTTTGATTTTTCTTATTTTTTATGGGTATCCTTTCCCTATATAAAGGATCCTAATGTTATAAAGGAGATATAGTTTTCATTCTACAAAAATTTTCTAAGGTGGCACAAGTCTTCTCTCTTTTCATCTTTTGTTCTCCTTCCACTATGAGTGGCTAATTTCTTAATTCTGGTCCAAGGGTGAATTAATTCCAATTGTAATTTTGTGAGGTTTGTACTAAACCCGAATTTTCTTCAATCCAAGTAATTTTTATTTTAGTGATCTTATTTCTATGAATTATTTATGTTGATTGAATTGACGCTTTAATCAATGTTTATTTTTCTATCGCTAGTCATGAGTTTGTGATCCGTAATTGTCATGAACGATTGAGTTAAGTAGCAGGGAGTTGGCTCGTGTGTTTGTATATCGAGGGCCCCGATTACATAGCTTACATGATATACTCTAAGGAAAATAAAGATACGAAATTAATTAAGTTGCAGATTTGTGAGTTAATTGGTTTTGGTCTGGTCTTTCTCATTGTTCTTAATACTGTCATTAAATTAATATGGAACGATTATGCCCAGTTGAGATAATGATAAGTCTGATTCGAGCGATTGTTTGAGTCTTCACATTGGGAGAATAATTACTATTGCGGGATTCCGATTTAGCGACTAGGTGCTTGGATGTGAAATAAATTAATCTTTTAGCCTATGATCAAATTACAATTGGATGAAATTCATGCCCTTGGATTGGAATATCGGTAAGACTTGATTTTTCGTTAACATTATTATTCAGCTTTTATTTGATTATCGTATTAATTCAGTTTTTTTTATTATTTTATTTTATTTTATTTCAACCATTCAATAAAACCCCGTTTTTCTTATTCTAAACATCGAGAAATTAATTACATAGTTTCCTTAGGATTCGACCTGTTTCCACAACTACTACAAGCTAGTTTAGGATCAGTATTTATTTTGAAAGGGCTTCGATAACCCAATCAAACTACTACTCAGTCTATTCTATCTTTCATGAATATTTATGATATTGCTTTTACTACAATCTTTAAAAAAAAAAAAAAACCACAGCTAACTAATTACATACCTGGTATCTTATCTTCTCATATAGTGTCTCTAATTTTTAATTTTTTCTTCCCTATATACTAGGAGTGTGTGGGACGGTTTTTTATAGAACCGTTCCTGGTATTGATTAACTAGTTGCTCAAAAATGAGAAACTTTTTCCACAACCACATGATCAGTTCCGGTACGATTTTTAATTTTTCGATTCTAGTTCGGTGCTCGGTACTTTGGTTACCGATTCCAGGTTTGATTCCAGAAGAACTGTCTAATTTTTAATCAAAATAAATCTTATACTTAAATTATTACTAATTTAGAAACTAAATTATCTTAAACTTGCAACAAAAATAAATTCTAATAATGAAAAGCAAAATTTAAACTCTAAATATTACATAACCAATAAAAATAAAATTAAAACTTCATGATCTATACTAATAATAATTTTTAAAGTTCAAATTACACAATTAGAGGTTTCATAATAGCTATATTGTGTCTTTTAGGCATTATATATAATATTATTTTATAATATATACTATTGTTGTTTAATATATATATTAGAATTATTTTAATTTATAATTAGTTTTTGGTATTAATTCCGGTTCAATCCAGTTGCTTCAGGTTCAAGGTCCTGTTTTGGTTCGGTTCTTTTTAATTTGGTTCGGTTCTTTTTAAGATCTTTTTCCGTATCGCTTTTGATAATTTTTCGATTTTGGCTCCAGTTCGATTTTTATAGAAGTAGTTTTTCATCGGTTCTAGTACTAGTTCAGTACAGCTCTCAGTTGGAACCAGGCCTCTTGAAACCATGCACACCCCTACTATCCTTGTGCTTCTTACTCACATTTTCTTAATTTGTCCTCTTTCTTTGCTTCTTCTTTCTTAATAGTATAAAATCCCACCTTCCCATTCATTTTTTTTATTCGTTTTTTAAACTTCACACTCGCCTGGTTCCCAATTTGAAACACACACACAAACCTTTGGGAAGCTGAAACTTTTGTCCAAGTTGGGGGAGTTTTGCAACAAAAGTTGAAAAATGACCCTTTTGTTCAAGGGCAAAATTGAACAATTTGCCAGGAGCAGAATCCCATTCCCTGTGACTAGGCTTAGAACGACTAGAAGTTGCTAACAAACGGGGTTCGCTGATTGCTCAACAAACAAAACAGAGTTGTTAATGATATCTAACAACAAAACTTTACAATCATCTAAGAAAAGGGAAATATAATACAAGGGAAATTAACGATATCTAACAACAAAACTTCACTCCAACCTAAGCATTGTTGCACAATAAGTTGAGAATCAAGCTCAAAGATAACATTGGAATAACCAAGTTGCTTTATCAAGCTTAGTGCCTCTCTAAAAGATAAGGCCGCCGCCTACAGTGCATCAATAGTCTGAGGAAGAGTTATCTGACCGCAGTATTTGAATGTTTAATATGATATAAATATTTTTATTTTGATATCTTTCACTTTATTTGACAAACATAGAGAAGGAAAGAATGGGTGGAGAAGGGAGAGTACTAGGTATGACATGGTTACTTTGCTTACTGGCTTGTGAAGTTTTTCCATGAACATGGCTATACAATTAAAGCTTCAGTTCGTGAGCCAAACCTACAGGCTGCAACTTATATTTTTCTGCATTAGTTTGTTTTTTGGCCCCCTTTTTATTTATTTTTTAACTTTTAAGTTATAAATTATAATTAAATGATAAAGTTTCAATTTTTACATCATCTTATAATCATTTCAGTTCACGTGTTTCTGAAAATTTATTGTTATTGCTTGAAAGACCATTTGCTATTAATAATATAGATTTAAAAAGATGGTTTAAGGAATTGAGGGCAATTAAATAACTTTAAGATTATAAAATAGATATTGCTCTAGCATTAGTAAAAACTTGCTCCGAAAATAGTTGTACCTTAATAATAATAATAATAATAAATTAATATTATATTTTTTACTTTATGTGTTTTAACCTATTTTATTTTTGGAAAATACTTGCTACACCTGGTGTATCAGTAATCCCATATACTAAACTAATCAATTTTTAAAATTTTTAATATGTAGAAAAAATCTTATCCTTTCCCAGTGCTCCATTTTTAAGGCTTTTTGTGCCATTAAAATAATGAGAAATGATAAATATGTCTCTTTACATTACCTCTTTAACAAACCGATGTCCGGGAAAAAATAAATTTAACAAACCGATGGACTAATGAATATTAGTTTTTCATTCAAAACCGCTAATCTAATGAATTATTGTATTTTAGCTGTAAAACTATTAAATTTTTATAATTCTTCTAATTAGAAATAATTAATAGACCGACGAAAAATGATCGAATTGTTTTAAATTTTACGGTATCCTATATTTTATTTTTTTATACTTTGAAAAAAAAAAGGGTTACGTGTCTAATACATATTTATATTTGATACTTATATTTGATACGTTAAAAGACCTTGACTTATAAGTCATCTCTTTACACTATGTTTGGATGGGGTGAGGGAGGGGTAATTAATGGAACGGTAAGGAAGGGTAAGGAGGGGGAAGGGTAAGGAGGGGTACATTAAAAAATTAGTGATGTTTGGAAAGATGTTAGTTTACCCTCCTTACCTCTGCTTACACCCCAATTTGAGGAGTAAGAAAATTGAAATTTTGAGGGGTAAGGAAGGGTAAGGCTTACCCCTCCTTACCCTTATGTACCCTCGCGTAACTTCTTTCCAAACAGGGGTACGGGTGAGCTTACCCCTCCTTACCTTTACTTACCCTCCCTTACCCTCAATTCAAACAGGCTGTTAGTCACAAGTTGGAAACTGTATTAGTCATAAGTTTGATTTTTCCATGGCAGTGGCCACACATTATTTCAACTAATTTGACTTCACAAAGATATATGATGACTAAATTATAAAAATCTATAACATATAGTATAATTTTTGACGAATCGCATTCTTATAAAAAAATATTCTAAGGAATCACACTGGACAATAGCTTACAAATGCTTATGTCATTTTTGTTGTGATAATTTGTATTTTTCAAAGGACAATTTGTTTTTTTTTAATAGATAATTTTTTTTTTATTAGTTTCAATTATTATTATACTAAAATTTTAATCAAAGTTCTCAAATTTTTATCTTTAGAAGTAAATAGTAGAATTTTTTTTATTACACAATATTACAAATAATCCCAAAATCTGTAATTAAATAAAAATTAAATTTGATACTTAAACATACCTTATTATTTTTTATGTTATAGCCTTTGTGAAAAAAATTACAATTTCAAAATTGATCAATATATTGTTAAAAAATTTTAAAAATTAAATATACAAACACTTACTCTAAAAAATATATCTATTTCAAAAAAGAATAATTTATATTTTTAAAAATTTCATTATTTTTATGTACTGACAATAATAAAATATCAACAAATAATATGTAATCTAATTATTATTTTAATATTAATTTTAAATTTAGTGACAAAAAATATTATTGTTTAAGTATTATACGCAGTTATTTTGATGATAAAAGAATGATAGAAATGAGAAAGGCCAATTAAAATAACATGTTATATCATAAAAAATCCAAAAGATTCTCAAGAAAAAAAAACTAAAATTTTTAATAAAAAATAAATATATATATTGCAAAATCCGACCCAATTCAGTCCGACCTTGTTGGGTTCATTTTGAAATTTTTTATCCCTCGAGTTCGATTTGATCCACCAAATAAAAAAATTTTCTAGTTGTGAATGGACCGACCTTGATCTAACAAAATTCAACAATGTAACACATTCGACACAACTTAATGTCAAATCGGGTTTGGTCCGGTCAACATTTAAGAAACATTCTTCGTTGTTGGAGCTCATGTTGGTTTGGCCTAAACCCAGCCATGCACACATCTAATATGCACTATTAATTGAAATGTAATACCTTAGTATTTTTCTTTTCTTTACACTGAAAAATGTATAATTAGATTCAAATTTGGTGTTAATAGTTTGATGGATTGGGTTAGGTAGATTAAAGTATTATTTATACATAACTTAAGTACAGTAATCATACTTTCTAACTAACCTAAACATACTTTAATCTACCTAACTCTACCCATCAAACTATCAATACCAAACTTGAATCTAATCATACTGATTTCAGTGTAAAGAATTGAAAAAATCAGAAATATTATTATTAATCTATATATTGCGCGGGTATAAATCTTGTACAAATATGAAATACAAGAATGTTTGATGTTATGGTAAGAGGTTAAGAGTTTATGTGGTACTCCTTTTTTTTTCACTATTTTCATCTTCATTTTTAACGAAATGATTTGTGGTATGCCATATTCTTAACGTTTTCAAAATTTAGGTTTATTATCATGTTGTATATATTTATATATATATTTATTAACTGTAGAAGCTATGCCAGTATAAAGGTATGCCCTTCTATTTTAAACCCAAAAATATGTGTGATGTAGGGCCTGTTAGGTGTAAAATAGAAGGATATAACAGTACACTATATGTTAACAAAAAGACAAAGAAAAGGTACACCGGTATACCTCCTATCATCTCCTATATGTATTTTGTTGGCATATCATATGTAGTTCATATATTGCAATCCCTTCTGGCCTTCATGGATGTTCTTTCCAGCTCAACCATCTTCACAGCTTTAGCTCCAATCCTTTCTCTGCTACTTCTATTCCAAGTCTATAAAAAGAAAAGCCAAAATAAGTACCATCCTGTTGGTGGCATATTCATCCAATACATTTTCAACTTCAATAGACTCCATCATTTTTTCACTGATCTTGCAAGGAAAAACAAGACTTTCAGGATTCTTAGTCCTTTTAGAAATGAAATTTTCACAGCAAACCCACTAAACGTTGAACACATACTAAAAACAAGCTTCAAGAATTATGGGAAGGTATTAATTAATATATGGACGCGACTAGGGGTCTCGACTTGAGACGCATCTTGAAGCCACAATTTTTTTATTTTTTACTACTTCCGTATTTTCAATTTTTTTTATATTTCTCTTTTTTGGTGTATTTTTCAAGTCTTTACATTTCCATTTATAGTAAGTTTTGTAATTGTTTATTATTATTTCTTTATTAGTATCAGTGAAAAAATAAGTTTTGTAAATGGTTAGTACTACCTCCGTTTTTATGATATGTTTACATTTCCGTTTTTGGGTGTTTTTTTTAATTGTTTACATTTTCATTTATAGTAAGTTTTGTAATTGTTTATTATTATTTTTTATTGGTATTAGTAAAAAAGTAAGTTTTTTAAAGGGTTAGTAATTGTTTATTATTATTTGTGTATTTGTATTGGTGAAAAGTGAGTTTGTATTGGTATTGGTGAAATAGTGAATGTAAAGATATGAGAAAAACGGAGGTAGTAATTGTTTATTATTATTCTTATCTTGGTATTGGTGAAAAGCTATTTTTATTGGTATTGGTGAAATAGTAAATATAAAAAAATGAAAAATACGGAGGTAGTATTTAAATTTAAATTTTATATCTCAAATCACGTGATTGTTTGTCTATATTGAGATATAAGATAATATATTTACTCGACAGGAATAATTTGTTTTGATGTCTTATGTACTCCGAAGGTTTAAATTATAATTTATATAATCTTGTACAGGGCTATAACTGCGCCATTTTATTTAACAGGTGAAGGCATTTTTAGTGTTGATGGTGGCAAGTGGCTCCAGCAAAGGAAGCTTTCAAGCAATGAGTTCTCTTCAAAGATGTTAAAAGATTTTGGGTTTGTAGTTTTCAAGAACAATGCAGTAGGACTAGCAAGTGTAGTTTCTGAAGCTGCAAAGCAAAATCGAATAAATCAATCGATATACAGGTTATAATCTTTGTTCAATTTTTTTTTTTTTTTTAAAAGGGGAAATAAAAAAGAAACATCGATCTTCTATTCTATGAATTTACGGTATTGGGTATTAATTATTATATAATTTCAACAATTCATGCAGGATCTGTTTATCAAGTCAACATTAGATTCCGTACTTGAGATTGCAGGTGGAGTTGAATTTGACACTTTGAATGGATCAAATGAGGCCGCAACCAAATTTAGCAAAGCTTTTGATGATGCAAGTGAATCCATCGTATGGAGATATTCTGATGTGTTTTGGAAGATAAAGAAGTTCCTAAATATCGGTTGTGAAGCTACAATAAAACAGAATATGAAAGTGGTTGACGACTTCTTGTATAAGCTAATTAATTACAAAATTGAGCAGATGATGAACAATGAGGTAATTGTAAAAACATTTTGGTCACACCGCGAACTCTACTGTCGCGCCAAGACTCATCCCCTTCACTAATCTCTTGCGATTAATTCAATTTATTTATTTGACAGAAAAACAAGGATGACATGATATCAAGGCTGATCCAAGTGACTGGATCTGATTCAAAATACTTACGAGATATGGTGTTATCTTTTATAGTTGCTGCCAAGGACACTACTGCTGTAACCCTCTCTTGGTTTATTTACATTCTGTGCAAAAATCCTTCTGTTCAGGTTAAAGTTGCAGATGAATTAAGAGAAGTGATTAAAATGAAAGATACTACAACAAATTTTCATGATTTGGCAGAAAGTATAACTGAAGAATCTCTAGAAAAGATGAATTACCTCCATGCAGCTATAACGGAAACTATCAGGCTCTACCCAGCGGTGCCAGCGGTAATTTCACTAAAAAAAAAGCCCTATAAGCGACGCATTCAGCGAGCAAATGGGTATTGCGACGCATTCGTCGTAGTGCTAATAGGGTGGCTCACTCTTTAGCTGCATTAGGCCTTCAGTCCACTGCAACCTCTATTTTCGTTGATGTTCCCCCCCAATGTATTGTTAACTTGCTTCAGCAAGATCTGAATTAATGATTATCAATCTACTTTTCATTCAAAAAAAAAAAAATATAGGTCACCGTCCATATAATTTGTCCATTTTCCCTGAGTAAAAAGGCATTAATATCCCTGTTTTGCATTATAAATAGCTTGGTGAGGAGTGAAGTTTGTAACCAAGGAAGAATTTAATTAGCTCTATTAGTGCATATAAACCAAGCAAGCATCTCTCTGCCTCTTTCTAAATATAAATATTGTGCAAATGGCTAATACAAACATAATGTTGTTCGTTTGCGTTCTATTTTTACTGCATTCTAACGTGCATGGGCGTGACCTAATTGTTTGGCAACCCTCAGCCGCAGGCAGTGGAATTGCTAGCCCAGAGTCTGGTCTAGAACCTGCAAAAAGTGGTGGGATTGATCATACTTTTTCCGAATATGGATATCTTCAGGGGAAAATGTTGACTACACTACTGGGTGAGTATAATTAACCCGGTCACAGCCCAAGAGTTGGACATTCTAAAAAAATAAAAATTTGACACACTCAATTAGTAATGATTTAAATAAAATAATGGGGTTTTCAGATTAATGAACTAAAAAATTTGAAATTTTTCTTTTTTTTTTAATATTATTATTCTTTAATTTACAGGTGAAGAACCAGCATATTATGAAGATGGTACACAAAAGCCAAGAACTGGCAGCAGTCCTGGCGTTGGCCATTAATTGTTTGGCAATTAGTATTGGGGTGTGCAAGTTTATTTAGCAGAAAATACAATTACAATCTAATGTTTTATTATTGTAATGGTAATCACGATGTAATCTTCAGCAGCTTGTATTGCATACCTTCTTTTTTTTCAATGAAAAATAATTTTATCCAAAACCCAATTTCCATGTAATTAATGTAAATATATAAGATAAATGATAAAAAAACTAAATTAAATGAAATTTTAGGATTATTTTTTTTAATATTATCAGTAAAAAATATTAAAATAAAATTTTATATCATAAGTTTGTAATTATTATAATTTTTCTATTCACCCGCTATTTTTTTCTATAATTTTCTTTCCATTCTATTATAAAAAGTAACGATTCATATCCACTTAATATAAAATAGACCTCACATACACTAAAGAAAAATTACGTTCACTATAAAACAAATGGTATAATTATCTTAAGTCTATAAAAAGTAACAAAAGTCTCATTTATTTTGAAATACTAAAAAGCTCTAAAGTCTCAATAAATTAAAAACAGATGTAGTAATTATATTTATTATAGATATAAATTATTTTTATGTGCATAGTGTAAAAACATATAAAAAGAGACTTAAAATAAAAAAAAAATTTATAACTTTCAAAATGTTTTGGATAGTAAAAAATAAAAATAAAAATTACATAATAAAGAACACACACTTATATATATATA
Organism: Croton laevigatus; assembly: GCA_949640765.1. NCBI lineage: Eukaryota > Viridiplantae > Streptophyta > Magnoliopsida > Malpighiales > Euphorbiaceae > Croton > Croton laevigatus. The sequence continues at coordinate 9,427 of CATIWJ010300248.1, forward strand.
TATATATATATATATATATATATATATATATATATAAAAGCATCTTCCTTAGTTCAAAAGAATATCTGTTCCAACATAATAAAGTTGTAAATATTATTTATAGAGATTAAAGCCGAAATAGCTTCTGGCCGCTAGAAACACAGAGGGTTAACATTCAAAAAGCTGCAAACCAAAGCACTCCTCAAGATTTTCTTTTTATGCACATGCCGAGACTAAAGTAATGTCTTTTTGTTTCTAAAGCAAAAAAACCTACCAAATCAAACAAATTAGTAGTAATTTTTTTAATCAAAACTAAAAATATATATATAAAAAAAATGAAACAAAAAGGACATGTATCGGAAACCTAAATGTTGGGACAAATATAAGATTATATTATACCAAAAACTTGTCCTCCATAACATCATATTATAATGTAGAATCTTTTTTTTTTTTAAAACATATTATATTGTTGTAGAATCTTGTAGACTGTGGCCTTTGTACTTAAAATTTTTCCAACATAAATTGCAATTTGGATAGCTATTATTATCATGTGAGAGTAATAATCATAACTTCATATAGCTCTTTTATTTATATATATATATATGGTATAATTCTCTCTTCTGATGCATTTCTAAAAGATGTTCTGATTACTAATCAGGGTTGGCTCAAGTGGTAAGCAACTTGATGCTGCTTAAGCAAGGTCTCGAGTTCGATGTCTTGTTGTTAAGAATCTGGGCTTAACTCACCTGAAAACCCGAGTTGACAGGGGAGGATTGCCCAGCCTTATAAATCTTATTAAAACCCTACTCCTTTCCGATGTGGGATTCTTTCACACCCCCTCACGCTCAGATTCATCTGGAGCGTGACATCGGCAGTTTCTCTGCAGGAGGTCACCCATTTCGGGTGCAAGGCCCACCACGGGCCGCCCATTTCGGACCATTATCATCCATTTCGGATCATCGTCCCAACATCGGTGGAAAGGGCAGGCTCTGATACCATGTTAAGAATCCGGGCCTAACTCACCTGAAAACCCGAGTTGACAGGTGAGGATTGCCCATCCTTATAAATCTTATTAAGACCCTACTCCTTTCCGATGTGAGATTCTTTCACTTGTGAATGCAAAAAATCCTTGTTGGGAGATTCACCCACCATAGTCAGGTGTGCGACCCGGGTCGACCAACGGATTAGTTGGGGCGAAGCCCTAGATACCGTGGCAAGCAACCAAAAAAAAGATGCTCTGATTTCTCTATTTTTTTTAAAAATACTAAGTTGGGGTGGGTCTTTTTCTACCCGTATTGAATCGAACATGTGGAGCCAATTATGATTTATTTGTCTAAAAATTTAAACGACCTAGAAATTAACTTTTAAATATATGATGACTTGAAAGCAGGTTTACTAAAACTTTAAGAACTTGAAAAAAAAAATCCCTTTTTTCTAAACCTATAAGGAGAACTTGAGTCTTAATAATATCTTCATTAGTAATTAATTTGGTCGTCTTATGGTAAAACTTCATATATATATATATATATGTTTTTGATAAAATATAAAAAAACCGAAGCTATTGTACCTTAGGGTTTAAGCTATGTATATGTATAGTATTGAACATATATTATAATGGAAGAGAGCATGTGATCTCCCACTACATTGGGAGATAATTTCTAGTTTGGGGATGTTAAAAAAAAAAAAATTAACGATTACAAGAGAAATAGTATATCCAAATCTTCTTTATTTTTTTTTTTCTTTTAAACTAACTATCCTTTCAAATTAGCAAATGATCTCTAACTCAAATAATTAGAGTGATACATTTCTCTTACCTGCGGTTAGGAGTTCGAATCCTAATAATTTAACTATAAAAAACTTAATTTTCCCTTCAAGAAAAAGTATCCCTTTAAATATAATTGGTCGAATAGATAAATTCTTTCAAAAGCCAAATTTATATAAAGGTAGTTTGATTCAACTAGTCCATATATACAGTAGATGGTGCGTTGTTTTCGTATTCAATAGCTAATATTTATATATTTGGTAAGTATTTTTAATCACAAAGTTGGAAATACTCGGAGTGGGGGTAGCATAGATGGAGAGGACATTAGATGTGGAGACAGTTCACTGGGTTCAAACCCCATATCTTGTAACAAAAACCCCCTATGTCAAAAAAGAAAAAAAAGAAAAAAAAGGAAGTTTGAAATACTATTGATTTCATTGTTTCCGTATGTAGCTTATAGCTGTTAGGTATTTTGCACTAATAATTTTAATCTTAGTAAAGTAATTACTCATAAAATATTATTTTGCTTAAATCAATATACTACCTCCGTTCTTAAAAAATTGAGACTTTTACTATTCACCATCTTTTTTCCTATAATTTTTTTCCCATTTTACCCTAAAAAGTAATCAACTTACATCCACTCATTACAAAAGTGAACCCCACAAGCATCAAAAACAAATTACATCTACTACAAGACAAAGGGCAAAATCGTCCAAATTTTACCAAAAATACCAAAAGTCTCACTTATTTAAGAATAACAAAAAGCCCTAAAGTCTCAATTTTTAAAGAACGGAGGTAATATCTTATAATCTTAGAGGTCATTTTGTAATTTAATGACCACTATTACTGAAAATTTTTCAAATACCAAAAATAAAACAACTAATAGCTATGAGTTATCAACCAATATATATATATATATATATGGGGTTGGAAGAGATGGAGAAGGCATTGGTGTGAAGGTTGAACTATTCAAATTCGATGTCTCATACTTACAAATATATACCCCACTCATTGAGTGCGTGCGTGGATATCTATCTGAAAAAAAAACAAGTCATTGGCTATCATAATAACAACTAAACCAAGTAATAATAAATCTTTTCTTTTTTTGGTACAATGGATTCATATAAAATTCTCTCCCAAGTCTATAATAAGAATTTTGAACATAACCACATTTCTCAAAAGAAGTACATGCAATATAAAAAAGTTGAGAGTAGGGTCCATATGTTATTGATGGAAAACTATATAATATACTAATATTTTTCAAAATTATATATCATATTACATATTACTGTCAGTCCCATTAATTTAAAATTAACCCTACACATGGGGTGTAATATGCATGGCAATAGTCATTTCCCTCTATAAATACCAAGGCATGCGGAAGGGTTTTAGCAAGTTGCTTGCTTAGTTAGTTAATTTTACTATTAGAGCAATATTAGTAATAATATTGCCTACAAAACTAACTAATTAGCAAGTTTCTTCTCTTCTTCTCTTGCATCAATTCTTCAAATACCCTAAAATGGCCCAAATGAATGTATTCCATTCTTGCATTTTGATTTTGCTGATTTTCTCCCAAGGACTTCCCTCCATTTATGGAAGGAACTTGAACCTCCATTATTACGTGCATGTTCTTGACAATAATAATCTTTCTTCTCCACCAACAACTTCAGCCACAGAAGGAGGTGCTACCATTGGTGAGGTTCAATCACCACCACCAGTCCCAACTCCTGGCCATGCTAATGACTTCAGGCCAACTACCCCCGGTCACAGCCCCGGTGTTGGCCATAAACATTAGTTAGTCAATTAGTAGTTTTATTTAAAATTAGGGTTTGTTGTTCTAAGCTAAAAATGAGTTTAGCAAGTACTAGATTTTGATATTATATTGGGATAAGTAAAATATATAATCAATAATTCTACTTATTCCTATATAATGTTAGAATTTAATGGTTGATAAATTTTTTTTTATTGCTTTTTAATTAAATTGGTGAGCTTATCTATTCAATGTCATTGGCTAAAATTTATATTTTATGTTTTTCATTAGGACGTGTGTATGGCTTTGTTGTATTTGGTAGGCTTTAGTGATTTGCAAGAATGAAATAAAAATTTATTGAGTTATGAGTTCTTTATGTATATATATATATATATTATAAGCATATTTTCTACCTCGTCAAATAAACGAGTTGAGCTCGAGCATGTTAATGTTTGGCTCGGCTCAGCTGGTTGGCAGTCCTATACTTATATAAATGAATTAAGTTAAATTTTATTTTTTTTAATTTAGAGATTAATTAATCTTATTTTCAAATCAAGTTTCTGAAAATTTCTGAAAATTTATCAGAGTAAAATTAGGTCAGTGAAATTTGCGGCCGTCATTTTTGAACTTCGATTGCCGAAATAATAAACTTAAAATGCATATATAAGCACCATTTTCAAGAATGTACAACATTAAATATGCAACAGTACTACTACTGTAAAACAACTAGAAAGGAATGAAAAAGATGTTTGGTTCTCGAGAAAAGGTAACGGTTGAGAAAGCAAAAGGAAAGTTTCAGAGAGAAAAAAGAAAAACTCAGTATTATTTGCCTTGATATATGAGAAAAATACCATGGAATTGTAAAGAGACGGAACAATAAAATTCATATTAAAATACTTTTCTATATACTATTTTCCAAACATCATCTTCTTCATCTTTTAGACGCCAACAGTTATCTTTTAACCATGGAGCCTCCATGTAGTAGTAGTACTACTACTACTATCAAATATCTTCTCTTCTCCTCCTCCCTTGATCATTCTAATTCTCTTTCTCTCGTTATTATGCTTTCCATTTAGATTAATGATTTGCTTGATCTTCTTTACCAAATGATTTCTTTGATTTTGAAATATGTAAATTTGATATTTTTTGGAGAAGATATCAAGAAGTTGAAAAGTTTAAGAATTAACAAGGCAAAGAGTGTTCGGTTGTTATTTTTTTCATTGTTTTATTGCAACCGGCCAGCTGTATGTCGTGTTACAACGGTTTCACTAAATTAAGCAAGATTTTAGCAAAATAAGAGGTGAAGCTTCAATTGATAATACTCATTTTAAACCATGGAGTTGGTCCAAATGGTATGTAAAATGCAGTTTGTGATTTTTATTTATGTCTAAAAAAACCGAACTGATTGCAAAAGTGTAACAAATTTTAAATATTTGATTTATATATATATAGGTTTTATTTTTCTAGATTAAAACGATGTCTTTTTGAAGTCCCATTACACTTAAGATTAGCGAAAATTACCAAAATCACATCCAACCAAATCAACCACAAGAGAATTTGCTTTTGTTGGACTTATATATATAGGTTTTATTTTTATATTTGATTTTTATATATATAGGTTTTATTTTTCTAGATTAAAACGATGTCTTTTTGAAGTCCTGTTACACCTAAGATCAACGAAATTACCAAAATCACACCCAACCAAATCAACCACAAGAGAATTTGCTTTTGTTGGACCTTTTTTTGGCTAAATTTTCTCATATTTGTTCTCACAATTCAGACCTCATAATGCCCTCAACCGACCTCAAAATTGCTATGCGGTTGGGTGCAATTCAAACAAGTCGAGGCGAGGTTCGTAGTTTGCCTATTTATAAAATTGTAAAATGACGGTTTAGTACAGTTTGGTGCAATCTTTTGACCGAACCACAATTTACATACTCGTAGTCCGTATGATTTAGAAAATATCAATGTTTTTAAATACCAATTGCCACTCGAACTGACCTCATCACTAGGTCAAGGTTAAACATTTTTTGATCCTTTATTTTCATTATATAATAATATGTATAAATTATATAAAAATTTTAAAATTTAAATATTTTCGACATGTAATATGATATACAAACAATCTTTTTATTTATCATAAATCATATTTATGGCATATACTAAATTAATAATCATTTATTTAAAAATCATTTGCTTATAATCTATTTACTTTCTTTTTGTAACCCGTTTACTTCTCTTTTATATTTCATTCTCTTTATTTTAAAACACAAAATAATATATTAATGCATTTTGTTTTATTATTATAATAATATAATATAATATATTTTTATTATATATTATATTATTATCTATTGAAACAAGAATTATTAATGCCTAACTCTTTTTTTCAGAGGTATTATGATCTAACACCTGGAAAAAAAATTTAAATAGTAATTTTTATTTTTATTTTTATTTTTTATTATCCAAAACATTTTGAAAGTTAATTTTTTTTTATCTTAAGTCTCTTTTTAAAGAATCTAAATATAAGATAAAACATTGTTTGTGATACTCTGTATTGGTTTATTTAGATAAGTTAATAAGAGGTGTTACACAACTCGAACAAGCCGGTTTTAAATCAATGAAATTAAGAACTGGAAGTTCGATGATTTCAATTTACCCGGTGATTTAAACCGATAATGATGGAAGTCAACTGATTAGTGGCAACAACTGAGATTTTATCAAGTTCAAAGTAGGAACAAAGAATGAATCAACTCAGTTTTTATCGAACCATGAATGCCATAAGTCAACTTCTTATAGATTTAAGTCAAACCAATTAAGTCAATTTAAGTCAACTTAATTAAAAACCGGAAATTTCATGATTTGAAGTGATTTGAATCGGAGATTGAATCAATCAAATTTTACTCTTTTTTTAGCAGCGTAGCAGTTATGCAGCTGATCATAAATATGAACTTCGATTTTTTTTTTTTCAAATTACGTAAACTTATTTAGGAATCGGTGATTTCATGAATATAAGTCAACCTATTCAATTGACCCGGTTTAGTGTCAAATCAAATTCATTTTTTAAGTTGATTTTAATTACAAATTAAAGTTATGAAACATATTGCCATTTTTCAAAAATTTGAATGTTGTATAAATTAATGAATTGAATATAATATATATATATTTTAATTGTGATGCAATTATTTAATGTGAAGAAAAAAGGAAAAATTAAAAATATGATTAACTGGATTTGAACCAAGGTTGCTAAGCTCCCATACAAAACAACGTTGTTTTTGAGCTTATAATTTTCACTTCTCTTGAAGCTGAATCCAAAAAAAAAAAAGTTTTCAATAAGCAGACTTTTCTCTTTGAAATTCGAAATCAGTTGATTCCCATCTAAGTAAAGATATCATCATATGAGTCACAATGCTATTTGTTTATTTGTGCCCAAAATATGTAATGACGTTCCTCATAGACTAGCTAGGGCTGCATTGGATGAAGGATTTGTTAACAATATTGGGGTACAAGAATTGCTCCTATACTGTAACATTTAGTTTATTAAATGAAGATTACTATCTCAGTTAAAAAAAAATGCAATCATCATATGTAGCATTTATGGGCCAAACAAATATTGGACCAGTGTCATTGGATACTGGGCCTCAAGCAGGCTTAGAGCTAGTCCTCACGGATCTGCTGCCAGCTCTTGGTCCGGTGGTGCTCGACCCAAGTGTTTGTCTTTTTTGACTTGGCTCAAAAATAATAATAATAATAATAATTTCCAAGTATAAATGTTTTTTGGAGGAAAATTTTCAAGCATAGTTTTTAGAAAAAAGTAGTATAATTTTGATTCTTGCCGTCAGCCACAAAAAAAAAAAAAAAGACCAAGTGCAATTTAGAGTCTTGTACTTAAAATACATAAAATATTTCAAGGTTCTAAGAATGAATTTCCAAAAAATAGTTTTTTGCCCTTAGAAAAAAGAAAAAAAAAAAAAACCAGGCACGTTAGTGAATTATGAATAATTTCTTTAGAAATTGAGATCAAGTGAATTAGAGTTTCAACAAATTAATTTATTGAAAATTATCAAAATAGATTGATTTGAGTTATTCATCTATTTAGGAACAGGAGATTTCTTGAATTTAAGTGAACTGATGATTTTTTTGCCTCTGTGTAATTTTATTTTGCCTCTGTGCAATTTCTAGGGTTCATCCCTTTCTTTTGGTTTATCTTTTTTTTTATTTTAGTCATTGTAATTTTTTACTTGTCCCAAATATCTAGATGTTTTAGTAATCTGTTTTATAGTTTTTGGATAGGCAGTCTTTCCGACAATTGCTGTAATTCTGATTCATTTCTTTCGTAGTAATTACGACAAGGATATATTTTTATCCTTTATCCAAAAAAAAATGGTGAACTGATGATTTAAACCAATAACATTGAAATTCAATTGATTAGTGAAAGAAATACACACATTAAACAAACTAAATTAAGCCAATTTTTATTGAACCATGAATAGATAGTAAAGTTTGAAAAACAGAT
>CATIWJ010300369.1:0-19579 GCA_949640765.1 Croton laevigatus
AGGAGAGAAGAGAGAAGGGAAAACCAAAAGAGAAAGAAGAAGAAGAAGAAGAAATTCATGTAAGTGATTTCCCCTTATCAATTTTATGTTTTAGCTACTTAATTTGATGAAGAATCAAATCTGAAAATTTTAGGGTTTTGATTATAAATGATAGAATAAATAAGATGTGATGAATTAATAGATGAAAAAACTGAAATTATAATTCTGGTAGATTCTTGGGGTTAGATTCGAACAGACTTTAGAACATGATAGGGTTGGAATTTGGGAAACTTATAAAAGATAAAGTTGTAGGTTTATGTCTTAGCTAAAAATAAAGACCGGATTTGCCTTATTTGGACCTTTAAATCGGAAGTTATGGCCGGAATACTGGCCGCCGGTCAGACTGTCGGAATCAGATAGGCTAACAGAACAGGCCGAATTTCAACAAATTATTAGACCATGATAGAAACAGAATTTAAGTAAGTACAAAACATACAAGTTGTAGTTTTATATGTCTAGTTTATGGCTGTCAAACAGTTTTGGCAGAAATTAAATATATAAAAAGATATACTTGAAAAACCAAAGATGGTGCAAGTCTGAAATCGAGAGTAGGCAGAACTGAAGTATGAACTTTGGCTAGTAATTTGACTAGGTTAACAACATAATTTGAGGTAGAGGTTAAAAGAAAAGATGTTCCCCTGTTTGTCAAAAAACGTTAGAAACTGAAAGCAACTTAATTGGACTAATAATGAAGAAGATACGATTAAACTAGTAAAATGCGTTCAAGCTGAAACCCAGAAACGGGACAGAACTGGATTTGCAACTTAGAGTTATAATATGGATATGTAATGGACATAATTAAATGTTATGATAAAAAACAATATTGTACCTAAGCATATTAGCTAATTAGAGAATTAAGAACCACTTGATTTAAACATTAAATAAAGAAGTTATGATTAAATTACTAAGCTGTGCGCACATGTAAATAAATAATTGGCAAGGGAAAATGAAGGAACATTTGAGATATGGTGTGTTGATTATAGAAGTGTTTATTTTCGGTTTATATGAGGAGTGAGAGTATAAGGACAGATTGCCGAAGTGTTTGTGAGATTTTCTTTGCAGAATCCTAGTGTATAGTCGCACGGACTATTCATTTAGTCGATGTTACTATTCACGGACTGTCCATACGTAGCCGGAACTCTGGTAAAATTTTCGTAAAATCGAGAGCGTAAAATGGCTAAGTATAGAGAGACCCTTAGAAGTATTAGAAGTAAAGTCAATATAACTGGATAAAGAATAATTTGGTGACCGAATAAAAGTTAGATTATGAGACATAGATAGTAAACATAAATAAACGGAGTTAAAGTAAACGAATAATAGAAAGACGTAAAAAAGAAACATTAAAGAGATTATGTAACAAAATGAGAAATTAACTAGATTGTGATTTGTTAGAAAACAGTAACGGAATCTATCTATGGGAATACGTGGGACAAGCGAGGGACGAATATGACACAATATCATATTCGGTACTTTGCTTTTATCTACGGTATTTTTATATATATATGTACAATGTTGTGAACATGTAATGCTTTGGTTGCAATGCTGTGCTATTATTTGATACACGTGCTATCTGTAAATAATTAATATGTTAAATTGAGCTAAGTGAAAGTAAAGTACAACACTAAGCATAATGCTTAGCAAGTTTAGTGTTTGCTAAACTTGTAGGATCATGGAAAGACGTAAGGACAACCAGAATAGCCGAACGAAGTCAGGCTCACCAGAGACACCTCTTTACCTAGTATGGCATATGCTGTGCAATAAAAGTCGAAAGTCAAAGCAGTCAACATCATAAAGAAGAAAAAACTTTTTCAGGTAATGTTCTGCATACCAGTAAACATCAGTTGTGACACTCTTAGCTCGGCTAGTAATTAGTCAAGTTAAGGGGTGTTACACGTTCAACAGATAATCATTAAGCTACGAGTTCTAAAAACGAACCTAAAACAGAAAAAAAAAATACTAACTATAATATGCAAAAACAAAACTTATGCAACAATTCAACTTCGATTCAACAATTGTACAACACACATTCACCATTGATTCAACTCCGATTCAACAGTTGTTTAACATATATTCAACAACCAACGAGTCCTAAAAACCAGCCAACAACAGTAAAAAAGACTCTTGCTAACTAAAATATGTAAAAACTAAAATTTTGAAACAATTCAACTTTGATTCAACTTCAATCTGTAACATCCTGAAATCTGATAACCCCGAAGTATAAATAATCTAATGTACGGAAAGGAATAAGAGTCATTAATGAGAAATTATGAGAATAATATACCATAAAAGAAGATAAATGAATGACTAAAAAAAATTGTAAATATGAGGTAAATAAAAGGTAAATAAGAAAAGCAAAAGAGGAAGAAAAATAGTAAATATGAAGTAAATAAATTATAAGAAAAGTAAATAAAAAGAGAAATACGGAAATACGTGAATTATACACGAGTCGTAACTAGAGAAATAAGCAAACCGAGTATAAACGTGTTATCCGACAGCTGTAAATTCAGATGATACAATTCGGGCGCATGCACTCCGAAGGATCGCGGAGAAATTCGCTGAACCTCCGAAGTTAAACGTGCTCAGGTCACAGTACAAGTTAGGATGAGTGACCTCCGTGGGAAGTTGACCCTAAATATATAAATTCGGCGATATGAATTACAATAGGCCTACAGACAGGCGCTGACCGTACCCGAGAGGCGAAATAAGGCTTCGGAAGTCAAAAGGACCTAATGGGAATTTTGGAAAAAGTTAGGGACTAAAATGTAATTTTCCTAAAAATTATGTAAAACCTTGATAATATATTAAATATGAAATCGTCTCACTAAATGGGTCGCAACGGCATAATTATGGTAGTTCCTGGGATCGTATGTTCGGAGAATTTCGCGAAAACACGAAAAGTAGGTTTACGCAGAACCTATGGGTTTAACTTGAATTTCAAAACCCAAGATGGTCTATTTTGCAAAAGTGTACAATATGAAAGTTGTTCCTTTATGTGTTATTTAAATGTAGAAACACGAATCACCTAATTTGGATATGTATAGGCGAAGTTATGATGGAATTTGTAGATAGTGCGCAGGCTGCCCAAGGCAGTGCGACAGGACCCGACAGAAAATGACGCCAAATATTATTTATAGCTTAGATTGATATGAAATTTTAACACAACATATATTTAGATGTCTGGCTTCATTTGGCATAAGAATTACTGAATTTGGAGAAGTATGTAAAAAGTTATTAATGAAGAACGATAACAAGGTCAGGTAAGGACTACAGGAGGACCTAGATGGAATTCTCCTAAAAGTTTAGAGGCATTCATGTAAAGCAAAAATTGAGTGTGGGAAGTTCTTAATATTTTCTATATCTGACCTTACGAGTGAATTCGCTAGATTAATCGGGCCATAGCGTTTTTAACGTAACGCCACTGTTTTTCCCGAAAATGCACAAATTAAAAGATATCGGAGGATTCGTTCAGAGGGCAAAATGGTCAATTTGCCAAGTCGAGGTCAGCTTATAAATGAGAGAAAGGTGAAGGACCATTTAGCAAGAAGAAAAATGGTGTTGACACATGACTCTATCCTAGCCCTTGAATTAGTTTTGCTTGGTTAAATCAAGACCATCCAAAATCAAAGATTTAAATAAATCAAAAAAATGAATATTTTAGCATTAAAAGGGAAAGAGAGGAGGAGAAGAGGAAAAATTTCTAGATTTCTCCTTATCCCCACCCGTCCCTTTCTCTTTAAAAAACCAAAGGAGAATCCTTGAATTCTAAGGTGAATTCAAGAGGCTTAGGTAGGAATTCAAAGCTTCTAATCAAGGTAATTACTTCCTCACTACTTGTTTTGTTTTACGATTTAGTTGGTAAATAAGATGGAGAAGAGATAATTATGGGATTTTAGGGTTACATGAAAGATGAGCAAATATAAAATGAGATGATTGATAAGTTAAATCGAATTTACACGTTAAGTAAATAGAATGAGAAAGGGAAACTGAAATGGCATGCTGGCTGTGTTTGGACGTTATGTTCATGTGGAATTCATGCTATGTTAGAGACAGAATTTGAAAGTTTAGTAAGAATAAAAAGTGTTCCTCTATGTCTTAGCTAACCAAAGAAACTAAAATCACATTATTTTGACTTGTGTAACAAAAGCTATGGCCGGAATAGTGGCCGACGTGCAGGCTGACGTGATCAGATAGGTTAACAGGGCAAACTGGACTTCAATGAATTTTTAGACCATGATAGAAACAGAATTTGGGGGAGTGAAAACATAAAATATGTAGGTTTATATGTACAGTTTATGCTTGTAAAACAGTTTTGGTAGAAAACATATATGTAAAAAGTTATACCTAAATGACTAAAGGTTGTTCCCTGTACACGACCAGAATTTAATATGAACTTTAGATGATAATTTCACTAAGTTAACAACATAATTTGGGGATAAAGGTAAAAAGAAAAAATGTTCCCCTTTATGTTAGAAAACTTTAGAAGTTAGAACCAATTCAATTGAATTAGTAATGTAAGAGATATGATTGAAGGAGTAACAAATGTGCAAGCTCAAAGTTAAAACCAGGACAGGACAGGACAGGACCGGACCTATAACTTAGGGCCACAAATTGAATATGTTAATGACATTAGATGTTATAGTAGAAGACAATATTATGTATAAACATATTAGCTAACTAGAGAACCAAGAACCACTTCATTTAGACTTGTAAATAAAGAGTTATGGCTAAGTTAATGGACTGTGCGCAAGAGAAAATTAATAAATGCTTAAGATATTGTATGTTGGGTTTTATTTGTAGAAGTGTGAAATAAATTTAAATCTATATGAGGAGTGAGGGCATAAGGTGCCAAAGTGCTTGCGTTGTAATTTTTATGCAGGATTCAGTGAATAGTCACAGTGACTATTCATGTTAGTCGCTATTACTATTCACGGATTTTTGAATGTTATTCGGAACTCTGGCAAAATTTTTGTAAAATCAAAAGCATAAAATGGCTAAGTATAAGTGAATTTAGTAAAACTATTTATGAGACGCAACATTCTGTTTAGGCCTCATATGCTTAGAGAAAATGTTATGTTTACAACTTAAGATTTCAGATAGACTATAGGAAATAGATTATGCATATTTTTACGAAAAGAACTTATAGTCGTAAAATCGAAAAATTACTATTCATCTGGTCAATTTATAAGAACAAAAATACGTAAGATATAGACATGGAAAATTATCCGGTAACACCAAAAAACTAAGTAAAAGCAAGAGAAAAAAATTATAAGTACTTATTGAACGGACGTAAACACATTAAGAAAAAGGTTAAAATATAAATTAAGCATATTTTGAATATAGAATTAACACGTAATAAAGTATCGTAGTGAATGAAAGACTAAATAGAATTTCAATGGTATTTGCTAAGTTAGATTTGCAGGGAAAGATGCGAACGGACAGAGGACACTGAATGCAGCCGACAAGTAAATCGACGCTAAGTTAGGTTCGGTACTTTGCTTTTATTTATTGCATCTATATGTATATATACAATGATGTGAACATGTGATGCTTGTTTGCAATGTTGTGCTATTGTTTGACATATGTGCTATCTGTAAATAATTAATATGTTAAATTGAACTGAGTAAAAGTAAAGTACACACTAAGCATAATGTTTAGCAAGTTTAGTGTCTGCTAAACTTGTAGGTTTATAGAAAGACAAGAGGAACCAGAAGAATCAAGTTAGAGTCAAGCTCACCAGAAACCGTAGAATGGCATATACTGTGGAATACAGATTGAAAACTATTAAAGCATTAGAAAGAGATAAAAGAATTTTATTATTCAATGTTGTAATTAATGTAATATATTTTAAATTATTATAAGTTATGTTCTGTATACCATGTAATGTACAATGTGACACACTTTAGCTCGGCTAGTAATTAGTCGGGTTAAGGGGTGTTACGCAATCTAATCGATGTTTAGCACATATTTAACAAGCTACGAGTTTAAAAACGAACCTAAAATAACAGAAAAGAATCTTACTAACTAAAATATACAAAAATAAGAATTATAAAACAATTCAACTTTAATTGAACAATTGTTCAATACATATTCAACATTGATTCAACTTCAATTCAACAGTTGTTCAACACATATTCAATAACCTACTAGTCCTAAAAACCAACCAACAGCAGCAAAATAAACTCTTACTAATTAAAATATGCAAAAATAAGAATTTCGAAATAATTCAACTTCAATTCAATAACTATTAAAAAAAACACATTTATAATTATTATAATGACATGGTGCATGCACGAGATATTTAAGACATAGTGAGAATGAAATTTCTGTGTGTCTTACTCTGCTATATTTTCTACGTTATAATTATTATAATGACATGATGCATACAAAAGTGCATGGCCTACCAAATTTAGAAATCTATAAACAAGTAGCAAGAATGATTGATTTACAGAGTTGAATTTTTAAACAAAATTATGACTGAAAATCAGATCTATATTTGATGCTATAATCTAGTAACATCTGAGATTCGTTCCAAATAAAAACGACTCAAAAGTAAAACCAGAAACCAAGATTGGATTTTGAAAAAAAAATCAAGATTGAGCTCAGTTCTTTCAACTCAAATGGTTTATCAGAACAAAACGTAAAAATAAAACCTTACCATGAGCGAGTGGAATTGCTTCTTCCTGATGCAGTGGCTCCGCAACAGGTTTTCCATGTTCTATTGATAATTCAACTGCAATAAACAAGAATTACAACTATCAAAAGCCCAAATGAAAGCAACAAAATTCTGCAGAAAAAATATAAAATAAAAGAATGACAGCAACTTCTAACATTGCCAATGCAGCCAAAAATAGAAAACCTGAAAAAGTTATAATTATCCAAAATTAAATGAAGTTTGTTAGAAATGATTTTGATGAATATAAACATATACCTTCAGCAGATCTTTTGCTACGAAGTATTTCAATGAATTGATTTCTTAGTTTGACTATGTCCTCCAAATCCATTGCCCCATTTAGTAAAGAATCTGAATTCTAAGTTTTGGTATTTGAAAGAGAGGGAGAGGCTGAAAGCTTGGTTTTTAATTAACATCATCAGTTCATCAAATCACCACCAAATATGAGAAATTCCTAAGCAAATTTAGATTTATTAGAGATTATCATTGAAGGAAACTTACCTATGCAGGCTATGGATATCTACTTCTGCTCCTTCTTCAATTTCTTCGGGCGGCTTGGGTTGGTGCTTAGTGGCACGATGACCAGAGGTTTGAGCTGATGTCCGAACTGGTAGTGTAGGGACGCCAACCATCTCCCCTAAAAAACACACAAACAATTAAAAATTAATTAATTCAAATCCATATTTGTAAAAATTAATAAATCTAAACTAATTAGAGAATTTATTATATAAGTAGCTGTACATGTAGATGTCACGGTCTTCCTATGATTTTCAAAGATTTGTGAAGAACTTTCTATCTTTGTCTAATGCTATAGGCGCTACGATTTTGATCTATCCAATTTCGATAGCCATTGCCATCTTTCATCCACATAACCAGAACGAAAAACACAAAGGTGATGTTCAACGATGGCAAATGTTCGATGAGTTACAGATATATTTCCGATTGTTTTCAATGACGATTTAGGGAAGGTTTGAGAATAACGACATTCGATTGGAAGCAAATGGTGGCACTAGTGAAGATCGGCGGTGGCCACGGCAAGTTCCCTTCGACCATGCATTTGTGTATATCAGATAGCGGAGGAGCTGCTTCACATCCATTAGCATTTACATCAAAGGTGATTTCAGATAAGCTAGTAGTTCTCTTGATAGGATGTCTTGGTCTCTTTCCTAACGACATCTTTTATTTAATTTTCTTCCTTTTCTTCTTTGGCCGGGAAGAATATGAAAGCGTGTGGACAATAGATAGCAGTCGCGTCCTAAAATCGAATTAAAATATTAATGGGTCTGTATTTATTTTTATTTTTGCCGCACCACAGTTTTCTAAAAAAGAAAAAAAAACTGAACTCTATCCTGTATATATCCCCATTTTTATTAGCTTAATGGTTTCCACGATCTGGTCATCGGAATTTTTATGTCACCGACAGTTTGTATTGTCGCCAACGCCAGTCTTCCGACCTCCAACTTGGTTAGATTTTTCACCTTTCTAAAATATTTTGGACAGTTCCAATCCTAAATATTCTCTACTAAACTAAGTTCTAATCTGACCGGAATTCAGATTATGAGTGTTCATAGGTCCAAAACTAGACCGGACCGGACAATAATCGCTTGGACCGAAAGACCGGATTAGACAAATTATGTGTACCGAAGACCGGACCTAATTCATCAGGTCCAGGTCCAAGTCCAAATCAACTTGGTCCGGTCCGAATCCATGTTTGATCGATTTGGACCTATTTCAACTTTTTCTTTTTACATTAAAGAAAAAAAACTCTCTTTTATATAAAAACCAACAATAGCGTACTAGCATAAATGATCAAAAATTAATAATTTATCCTAAAGAAGATACCAAAAAAATATTAGAATTCCAATTTGTTTATTTAATTTACCAACTTTAAAAGAATTAAAGCTATAAAGATCTCATTCTATCAAAAAAAAAAAAAGGAAAAAAACAATTATAGAATTCAATGTATAACTTATTCTGATCTTATATTAGTAGTACCAATTTTGATCCATGCTAAATTGTCAAAATATAAGAAAAAAAAAAGTATAAAGTACGCACTGAAAAGAAAAATTCGCAACAAAAGCCAAAATATAACAATAAAATTTTAAAAAAGTTATAGTTATCCGGGCTGTAGGGTTGGACTAGAAAAATTCGAGTTTCACCCAAATCAGACCAAAAAACTGAAATCTAAAATTTTAAAGACCGGTGACTGGACGTGATCTATCTAGTCCGATCCAGTTCGATCCGGTCCCGGTCCGATTTTGGTCCATTTTCCAGTCTGGTCCATTTTGTGAACACTCCTAGCTGTCACCACTTCATGATTCTTGCAAAATCAACCAGATGATCACCTTACGCCAAGTATCTAAATGAGTTGGGATTATCTTTGTCCCTTTCCATATAGTCTCGATCAATTAAATTTTCGATCTGCTTTTTTATCGCCTTGAAATCAGGCTGAAAACAATAATAACCCAATTTAAAAAATTGTAATGTTAGAATGAGGTAAGCTAAAGAATAGACTCATCAGATAATACTTAGTGGCCAAACAAACCTTGAACGTGCGACGCAACTGCTCAACACACTTCATAACCAGCTATTGGTGACCCAAAATGGCTCTTCATTATGCGCACAATTGAAGCATCAATAGCGTACCGTCTATCCTTGTCAACATCTTCAATTACTTTCTTCTTCTCATCCACAGGAGGTAGAGGAATCTGCAAGTTAAAAAAAGCAAAATTCATTCCTCACATGATAAACAACAGAGTTTTCAACAAGGAATTTATTATAATGCCTTCTGCACCTTAATTTTCCTCATCTTGTTAGTGAACTTGGAGTTGAATTCAAAGTGATTAGTAGGAGAGACTATTTTTGTATTTGGCTCCTTGTTTAGAATCTTATATTTTACACATGACAGAGGATGGAGAAGTCTAACAACATCATCATCAGCCAAGTTTAATTGAATCTTGATCTCTGAATAACTCAATCTATCAGAAGAATTGAAAAGTAACAGTGCACAAGCCTATATACAGAGCAAAAAAAATTTATCAGAACAACTAAATAATGTTAGGTCCCTTTAATAAGAATACGAGAGAAAATCAATTAGTCAAATAAAAATAACGAAACCCAAGATTTACGTGGTGCATCCTTAACTGTTTAGGGCTACGTCCATGGGACAAACTCTAAATAATTCTTCCACTATTAAAATAATAGGCATACAAAGATATTGATACAAAATAGTGGTATTCAAAGTGTTTCCCAAAAATACCACAACAATATTTTATTCATTATTTTCTAGATCCTAGTTTTAGGAACTCTTTCCTAAAACTCTCTTAAATCTCTCTCTCTCACACAACTCTTTTTGTTGTGTTTTCTCTCTTTCCTCTTGCTGCACATAAATGCTAGAGAAATACCCTCTATTTATAGGGCCAAAACTATGTGTAAACAAGCTCTATTATCTCAACAAAAGCCAAAATATAACAATAAAATTTTAAAAAATTTATAGTTATCCAGGTTGCAGGGTCGGACCGAAAAAATCATGGTTTCACCTAGGCGAGACCGAAAAATCGAAATCTAAAATTTTAAGGACCGGAGACCGGACATGATCCATCCAGTCCAGTCCGGTTCGATCCGGTCCCGGTCCGGTTTTGGTCCATTTTTCGGTCTGGTCCATTTTCTGAACACTCCTAATTCAGATAAAGCTTTCTTCTTATCTAGTCCCCAGCCTAATTAATATATAAACCTCTTTCCATATACAATTGAAGACATTAGTTTAGCTCAAAAAAACACCAACTTTTCACCGAAGACACTATCAATTAGAACTTTTTTTCTCCTCCGACTTGATAAATTATTTCTTTTTTTTTTCTAGTTCAACACCCACATTCCATCATTTAGCTTAGATCTAGTCGAGTAATCAACACTCATGCATCATATTCTAACTAGATTTTCAATTATTCTCTGCTCCCTCATGACCTAAATAATAAATAATATGTAATTAAATCACTTAATGGTGATTTGAAACTACATTTTACCTTGATCTTGAATTCAAATCAGGTATATGGATATGTTTGAGATTTAATTCCGTATTGCAGGCTCAATAAATCTAAAGAACCTTCTCTTTTCCTTTTATTTTTAAAATTCATTCTTAGTTTATAATTGGGTTATAATATGTTTATAACTTGTTTATAATCAATTTATTATTAATTTTTAGCATCTTATAAGTTGTTTATAGCTTATTTATTTTTCATTTTTTACTTATTTTTTACCTTTCACATTGTGTTTATTAAGTGTTTTCATGTAGGAACAACTTTTATGTTAAAGTTTCAACCAAACTGTATCAAGCCCTCATTGAATTATCCCCGATATGAGATTTGGATCTAATTTTTTATCCTTACTGTTCCTTTGTAACTTTGCATAAACACTTTTATTAGCCTAAAATAAAAAGAAATTTTGAAATAATTTGTAAAAGATATATTCTTTATAAACAAGCTAAATCAAAAGTTTTAAGTCAAAGTTTGTATAGTCCTCTGCTTACACCTAGTCAACCATGGATTAATATTTCTAAGGAGTTTGTGTTAGGCTAACCTAAAACCAAGGAAAGGATTCTATCTTTGTAGTTGTTGATAGCTTGGCGCTTTTTATATCTTGTTGTAAAATTGTTGTAAAAATGATGATGTAAAAAATATTATAGATCTATTCTTTAAATTAAAAAAAAAGGGGGGGGGGGGGATGGAGCCACGTTGGATCATTGGGTCCCAAGTGTAGAATAAAATTATTAATGTAATAAGAAAGCTATAATTAATATGCATAAGTTGCTAACAAGTCAAGAATGAAAATTGGAGGTTGTGAGTTGGAATGCCCTTACCTTCATATTGCCTCTTTATCTTTTTCAATCTTATAATAAATAGGAGTTTTTGACATAAATACCCTACTAAAATTTACCAAATTCTAAAAAAGCCATATTTTCTAAAAATAATTTTTAAAAAATCCATTTTTTAGCTATGAACAAAATATAAACATTTTATAATATACTATAAACAAACTATAAACAATGTAAAAACAAAGTGAATATGACCCATTTAAGAACAAAAAGTTAAAATATGACATGTTTAAAAACAAAAATATAATTAGATTAAAAATTTATTTTAGGCCTAAAACTAAGTTATTTTGTATATCATCCCTGTCAAATACATAATTTCGTTCTACACTTTGCATAAAGTTGCGTGTTCACCCTAAAATGAACGTTATTCTAATGTCACCCTGAACTTTGGGAGAAAGTATCAATAGCACCCTGAGCAAAAAATTTCTCCAAAATTGAATAAATTTTAAAAACTTATGGACTTTAAATAATAGTAATTTAAATTTTGATTCTTATTGGGTTAGTCTATAAATTTTAGGGACTATTTTATAAATCTTCCTCTTTCCTCCCTTCTCGTCCATGTCTTCACCACCATTGTGCTTGGCCGCTGCCATCAATGCCAATTAGGTTTCCAAGATTGAACAAGTAAAATACTTTCTTGGCTTCTTCTATTTCATCAACTAATTAAAATACAACCAGAAAGAAATTGTTTAAAAAAAAAATAAAAGTAAGAAAAGGGCCTAATTCCCATCTTTATCTAAAGAAGACCAAAGACCCAAAATCTTGAGCTCATCAAGAGCTACCACCTCTCCCCAATTTTCACTTCTTCTTCTATTAAGTTTCTTGGTGTTTGAATAGAATCTTTTGATTCGTTTTTCATTGCCTATCTTTTTCATTACAAATCTTATTCATAATTTCTTTTCTTTCAATACCTTCAATTTGTACATTTAAGTTCCAAAAGATAACTTTTAATCTTTACTACCCATGAATTAGGATCAAATCTTTTTAATCTATTTTGATGGCCTTACTAGAAAATGAAGAAGGTGGACTAGTCAATTTGAGTTGATAGTCGTAGGTGATGTAAGGAAAACCATGGGACCCCAGTTCTAAGCCTCCATTTTATTGGAAATTTTGGTATTTTTAAGTGATAATTGGTTAATTTTGAGCATAATAATTTAACGAAAAAATTGTGTTTGAATAACATGAATATATCAATGTATTCTACAGAATGAGAGCTTTCCAATGGTATATTATATGCTCAAAACGAATTTAAGATGAATGAAAAATTGAAGCTCGAAGTGAGCATGGGACAAAGGGTCAAATGGGTTGTAAATAACTAAATCCCACATTGATTAAATAATGGGATGTTTGATGGTTTATATTGAATGACTATTTTGTAAGATGTAACAATATAAGCATAAGTTATACTATCTCGTGCATGGGGGTGCAAATCCCAATCCGGTCCAGCAAATTCCATTAGTGTTTTAATTCTGCTCAAATTAAACCTTATCTCCTTATCTGTTTCATATTCGAAATTGTAATCCGACTTAAACATAGCTAGAAGTCTTCTTCGATCTCTCCAGGCTGCCTATTAAAAACAGTTGCTGCCTTTTATTTTTGACAGTTGGCTTTTCGAATTTTACAGCAAAATTCCGAATTTCATTGCTTCAAATTTCAAAAATAATTTTTCCTTCCGATTTTCATTTTGAATAATCTCTAGATCTAGGTTCCGGTCTTGTGATTGTGTTCACCTACGCTGTTGTTGTATCCTGGGAAATAGTTATCTAGTACGGACAAATCTCATCTTAAGGAGACTGTTCATACAGGCTTCAGCTTTTCTGCATCTTCATCTCCTTCTTTCTGGTTTAGGTTTATTTACAATTGATTTATAGTTTACGTTTAATTTATATTTATTCTGTAATTATATTCTGCAATTTTTAATTAATAAATTCCATTTATTTATTTTCTTACTAATGCGGATCTAACACATTTTTTATCCGTAATTCATTTCTAGTGTTGTCACTCCTTTACCTTCTTATCGTAAGAGCAGACGAAGACACCGCCTCTGCTCGATTTTTGCCCCTGTTCTAATCGTTTGGGTTAGTTAACTAGCCACTATCAAGACGAACGCAGCTTTACCGCCCTTTTTTGTTTCCGTTGTTTTCAGTCCACCATGCCAGCAATCTTCACCAGCGAGAAGGGAGGAGAGTGGAAGAATAGTCCCTAAAACTTACAAACTAACTCAATAAGAACTAAAATTTAATTACTATTATTTAAAGTTCATAATATTTCTAAGTTTGTTCAATTTTAGACAAAAATTTTTGCTAAGGTGTTATTGATATATTTTCCCAAAGTTTAAAGTGATATTGTAACAAAGTTCACTTTAGGGTGAAAATGCAACTTTACACAAAGTTCAGAGAGAAAATATGTATTTGGCCCTATTATCCCTAATAATTACTTTGGCCTTCTTTAACTTTTTTTAGTTTTATTGTTATAGTATATTTTTCTTTTATTTTTTTTTAATTTATAAAAATCTCCCTATGTTTTACCATATCCTACAATTTCCTGCCTATCATTTTTTAGTGGACAAAATTATTTCTGAGTTTTGAATCTGTTAACAAACATACCCTTTCATCTATTTTTCTATTAAAATAATGGTAAAAGGACCAAAACATAATTTTACTAGCCATTTTCAAAAAGATCAAGAAATGAATGACTCTTTGCATTTTGGTCTTCTTCTCCGCTGAAATTTCGGTCATTGCAAATAGGTCACTGTCAGTCACCGGTATTTTGCAAACGAGGCCAAAAACTAAACCCTATCGGACGGTCATCGAAAAACTCAACTTTCAAAAGCGGTGACCAAATCAAAAATACATATTCTTGACCCATGCTATGCTCTATTCAAACAAAAATACTGTCAATTAACTAAGCATTTAAGGTCGCCATGCAAAGCTCATATAACTATGTTTCCAACTAAATCATTTCACACTCAATATGCTTACCATCAAGCACCTTTTTGTTATATTATCTATCATGGTAGTGGTGTGCGCTTTTCTCATCATTTCCCTATCCCTAGAAAACTCCAATTCATTTGCCAAGTGTTAGCGAACTTAAAGGTGTAACAATGTCTCCCTTTTCTCCCTATACAAGTAGTGAAGCAACAAATTGAAGTTTCCCAGCATCGTCACCTCCTTAGCACTAAAGGTATTGGCATCCTAATCATACCATTTGTCATCCCTTTCCACTTGCTTTTTCGTGCCACTGGGTCCTGCATTGCCTTTTTTCCCCCTTGGGACTCTTCTGAGTGTATCAAGCAAAGTTGGCAAATTAATTGCATCCATTGGCATGATATTAGTACTTGTCACTATTTAGTCGACAATCTCAACCCCTATATTTGCTCTTTGTTAGTGGACATCCACGAGCTCAAAGGTCTTATCTTTTGGGAGGCACTAATAGATGTAAAGGGCGCCTTTCTTTTTGTTGACCTTTTTTCTCTTTGAGAGCCTTTGGAGGTGCCCTCCCTATGAGGTCACTTTTGCCTTTGAACTTGTTCTTTTTAGGTAACCTCTCCTTCAGATCACCGTTATGGTGTTGTCCCCTCTTGCCATCTTCGCTCTTGTCTTAAAGACATAGAGGTCGCTGTCTTCTTCTTCCCTTCTTGAGCTTGTAGGCAACTTTTAGGGTTGCTCTTCATCCTATTTGCTACTGCCTTTAACATTAATTAATCAATGGCTACAATCAGAAAACAAATAGTTAGTCCATGTGGTGTCAATTCATTTCTAGAAAATAAAGTCCATGTTTGCTTACTGTCCATAAGAGGTAGCTTTCTGGCATCCTCGTGACACTCATAAAACTCATGGTACATGACCTTGGGTAACACACCTTCACCCCCCCCCTCTCAAATTTTCAAGGAATTTATTTTTTTCCTTTTCTTCGAAAGGGAGGCTAAAAGAAGATATTTGTGTAGGCCCTTATGGCAACAAAGAGAGTGGGCGAATTTGTTGACTTATAAAAATTGATGCGGAAGTTGGTGGTTGATGGCAATATAGAAAATGAAGATTTATAGTGGTTCGGTTATAATCTCGAGCCTACGTCCACTTCTCTGATTTATCGTTGAATCGGGTTCCACTAATCACCAAGAGGATTACCATGAGGTTTTACTAGGTTCACCTCAAACTTAGGGTTTATTGCTTATCCCAAACTTACACAAACAATCTGTTGTCTTAAACTTAAAATAAAACTTACATTCACAATAAAACTTACACTCACAACACAAACAAGTTGGGTTTATTGCTCACCTAACAAACACTTACAAAATATGAATGAAATTTAATGTTTTTAAGAGTTAAGCACTAATAAGTTGTTGAAAGAATTGATTTCAGTAGTTGTGTAACCTCTTACATGAAATAAATGGGTGTATTTATACCCAAAAATCTTTGACTAGCCGTTGTACCTGTTGAGGAGAAAAGCTGCTCTGATTTTCTCATGGGACGTAGCGGGCACGATGATGGTCGTGGGTGCAACCTATCTCAACAGCCTTCTTAACGGATAGAAAAGGTGTTCGTAGTCAGGCGGCGCATTTAATGCATTAGCCGTTGAACTCTAAAATTGGCTTATCGCGTATGAGATGGTCTTCAGTCGTGGGCGCAATGAGTTAGTTACATTTCATAACGGTCATTTGAAAACTTTATCGCGAGCGTAACCTAACTGATCTTGGGCAAGTTGAAAATTCCATTTCCTTCTGGAAGTCTTTGAATTTTGTCGTGATCGTGTAGTACATGTCACGAGCACGACTATCTTGCCAAATCTTAAGCTTGGTCGAGATGAGGTCCATCACGAGTGAGACAAAATTTCCATTTGCTTCTGGACCTTCTTTGATTTTGTCGTGGGTGCAATGCCTTTGTCGCAAGCGCAATTACATTGCCAGCTTTTAATCTTGGTTAAGATGGTGTCCTTTGCGAACTAGATGAAATTTTCAATTCCTTTTCGACTAACTCTTATTTTGTCGCGAGCGCGACTATCTTGGCATACCAAATCTCAAGGAAATTTCCAGAGTTCAGGCTTGACTTGCATTATTTTTATCTTTAATTGCTGAGACATCACAAAACTAACCTGAAAACAATTAGTAGACCACACACTTAAGTAAGTTTGTCAAAATACTTAAAACTTAGGGATTTTGTCGCGGGCGCAATATACTTAAAACTAAGAACTGCCCTTTGTTGGTAATTTTTACAAGCACCAGGTCACTCTTATTAGAATTAGGGATCAATCCTTTGTCCTGTTAAAGGATCTTATACCCATAGTGGGCTTGAAGGTATTGGTACATTGTGCTATCCACGTTCAACATAAACATTTTACTTAGCATTAGAAAGGTTAAGGTAAAGCCTTCTACACATGCCATAGCATACAAGCAATATATGGCTCTGAATGGCCTTGGTCCCAATTGAATGGGGGTAAAGTGACAATACCTTAGAAGCTCTTCAATGGAGAGGAGAAGGGGAAACCTCAGCCCGTGTTTAAGGTGTTCTCGAGTAAGAAGGAGAGATCGCCCTCCTGTCCATGACTTTGGGGTTGTCAATCGTAAATCATGGATGGCGATCTCACAAGGCTCAAGAAATTTGACTTTTTTGTAGAAAGGGGGTAAAGAATTTCCCTGATACTTTACTTAGATTTCAGAGGGCATGTCCTCATTAGAATCAGAGTTCGTAATTTTATCCCTAAGTTGAGGGGTCTATGGGATTGAAGATTTTTAGATGAAGATGGTTCTGAGGTTTTTTGTTGGTCACCTTGAGTGTCCAACTCACCACTATCAAAGGATAAGGTGCTTACTGAGGCAACCGTCGTTAGAGAATTGGTCGCTACCAGAAATTTCTTGGCCATTTGAGCCATTCTATCAAAAGTTTGAGGGCTCTAATGATGACATCGTTAATGTTAAAAAGGAAGGAAAAAATGAGGGTACTTATTTAAGTCGGAAAGGTCGCTCGAAGGTTAAGGTTATTTGAAGTAAGCGAAGGACCGCTAGAAAAGAAAGGGTTTGAGTTTGTTTTAGCAAAAGTGGTGAAATGAAAGGAGAGATAGCCTTTTTATAGGAGAGATGGCCGCAGGGTTCCAAGTGCATTAATGACACCTAAATTACTTGCGTGCCCTTCGTGTCTAGCATACAAAGTGTCACAATGTACGGCTTTGGAATTTTAGGCGCGAGACGCTTTTGTCTAAGGATATGGAATTTTTGGTGTAGGGTGTTCCCACTCAATTTTTAAAGAATTGTGGAGGTTATGATATGGAACTCTTTTGGCTACCTTTCGTTAAGACATGAGATGACCAAGGCATGGAATGACTTGGGCTTGACGGGGGACATATGTAAGCTTCCTCACTTTTTAAGGACCTAACTGTCAGAATATAGTGGGATTGAAGCTGTGGACCTGGTAAAGACGCTTGCTGTTGGCTAAATAGAGGTTACCATTTCCCTTTATAGAAGAGGTCACCTATGCTCAAAGAATGTTGGGCTACTGACCTCCTATGAGCCACCGACCTCACCGCTCTAGGCTACCGACCTCGCCATTTTAGGTCACCAACCACCTACGTTGTGTTAGTGTAAACTCTAGCACCAACTTTTTATATTTAGTTTTAAAATTTATTTATGAGAATTAAATTCATCATTTTATATTTCCTGTGTATTTTAATTTGATGAATTTTCTTAAATAGTGATTTTACTTTAGTTATCGAATACATGATATGGATAGTAGAACCTAAAGCAATAAAAGAATGCTATTCTAAATATCCCTAGTTAATTATTATCATGGGAGTGATAATAAATTAAGATTAGTATGTACTCTATAAGTTGATCTTCTTTTACGGATCATAAAATATTAGATATCAATTAGAGATACATAATACATATTGGTGAACAGTGCATTGGATCAATCCACTTCATGAGAATACTACATGTGTGTTTGATTACAAGTATCTCTTAAGCAATACTTATACTTGAATCCGTAGACATGAAATTACTATAGGTTCTTAAGTGATTTCTCATATGCTTTGACGTATACCTAACCTACCTGTAAAAGGGTGGCAAATATGGATACAATTGGGTATATTAGAAATCATGCTTAGAAACATGAATAAAGTGAAAGGATTGCCATTGTCTCTTTTAGAGAGAAGATATCATCAGCCAATTGATTAGTGAGACTAAGTAGTGTATAGCCATACCCAGATGGGGTAATAAGTGCTATAATCTATCTGTTTTATTCAGTATTACTGGAGAATTAATAAAATGAATTAGCAATAATAAGGGTGACCAAGGACATGCCTTACGCTAATCATGGATATCAGTAAAGGCAAAGGGTAGTATAAGGTCGCTATAGGCTTTATCGTTTCGTCAGAATGACATTTGTTTCAATTTGGGTAGTTATAACATCTTTCTAGAGATCAAATATAACTTATGGACTTAAATGATATTTGGGTCCATTGCCAATATTGAACAGGCCTTTTGGATCGCACACATAAAATGATTTGGGTTAGACCTAAAAGCTTATTTAATTAAGCCCAATTGATTATTAATTGAAATGTTTAATTTATTAAACCAAACCCTTATTTCGAATAGGGTATTAGTTTGGCCCATTATAGGTTTTGAACTAATTAATTGGTTTGATTTGAAAGGTTTAAACTGAATATAGATTCGGTTCTTTTTTGGTTTGATTTTTCAAAAAGGGTAGGATAAGATACAGACACGTATCTTATCTAATCCTCCATTTGGCTTTTCATTTTTTAAACGAAAAAAGGATATACGAATTTGATTCATATTTCAAAACAGAACACCAAAATGAAAAATACTCTCTCCTCTCTATTCTACCGATTCGGTTTTTCGTTTTTTAACAAGTGACAAAAACGAAAACCTATTCTCTATTCTATTTATTTTCAAATGCAAGAAAAAAAAAGGAAAAATTATTTCATTTGGTTAAAGAAAAATGAAAGTCGTTTTTCATTTGTGAGAAGAATACAAAAACCATTATTAGCTT
>CATIWJ010300424.1:0-10257 GCA_949640765.1 Croton laevigatus
CCATCCCATTATTTTCCAATGTGGGATAAGTCATTTTATAACCCAATTGAACATTGTCCCAAGCTCACTTCGAGCTTCAATTTCTCATTCACCTTAAATCCGTTTTGAGCATATAATATACCGTTGGAACGCTCTCATTGCATAGAATACATTGACAAATTTCAAGTTATTCAATACGCAATTTTTCCCATAAATTATTATGCTCAAAGTTTACCAATTATCACATAAACACACCAAAATTTCCAACATTGGTTTCTTACTTTTATCCACCCTGCTTATTCTGAGAACTGTCCCTTTCATGAACTTGAGTAGGACCGGTTTCAAATTTTTGCTTTACAACTATATGGACTTTTTTCAGACCAAAATTTGCTATGAATAATTTGCTTTGTACTAGTTACCAGATTTATATGATTCTCCTTTCTACCGTTTCTCGGATCAATTCCAGCAGAATTTGAGATCGATCCAGCAATAATCAAGATTATGAATAGCGAGTTCATCATCAACCTGCTAAGTAAGTTATTATTATTGAAACAAAATATTAAGAAACATAAAAACCATGTGGAATTAATTGTAAGCGGTGGTGAATGCTCAAACAAGTGTACAAAGACTTATTGGTAGAAGTCAAGCCTCAAATATGGAATTTTAGGTGCATATGTATGAATTCATCTTTTCAAATTGATCAAGAAACCACAGAAATAATTAACATAAATAATACTATATTATTGCTTTTGAACGGTTTTAATATATTTATGGGGCTCGAATAGATATGATATTGCCACTGCCACAGTCACTCGGTGTTACTCGCACTTCTAATTTTTATTGATTAACAAAAAATGTCTTAATTTTTCTTTAAAGAACAAAGAAATATCTTATTGAAAACTTCAAAATAAGCATATCTTAAAATCAAGATCCGAGAAAGTTCTGATGAAATATACTCCCTCCATTTTCTTTATATAAGTAAATTTTTCATTTTTTCGTTGAAATTTTATGTGTTATTTTTACAAAGTAAAATTTAAATTTGTCCAACTTTGCATATTTTCCGAGACAAATTTCATTACCATTAGTCAGATTTATTGTTATTAATTTTAGGTTTATACAAATTTGAGTTTAGTTTATTCAAACAACCTTGGTAGGTTTGTGTAGGGATGTGGTAAAAACATATAGACAGAATAATTATATATAGCACACAAAAGTATTTGCGAAACATTGAGAAGAAGAAGAAGAAAAAAAGAATAAATAGGAAGAATTTAGTGTTATTTAATAATTACGATAAGCAAGGAATTGAGTTACCGAACCATGAGAAATCAGTTTCGAGAGATCAATCCACAATAATCAAAGTAAAAACAGAGAACGTGTTTTGTTTTCTGTATTTTGATTTTTTTCCCTTTTTTTAACATAACTATTTGTAAAGAGGATTACACAACTATAAATATACAAGTAGCTGAGTTACAATACAACTAATAGACCTCAGTGATATATACAGCAAAAGTAAATAAAAAACAAAACGGCAAAGTGATATCCGAACAACTTCATGATCAACTTTGCTAAATGCATGAAAGCGGCTGTGAACGAAATTCAAATGATCAAAGGAAGAAAAAAAAAAAAAAACAATTTGGTGTTAATTAAGATAATAATTAAAAAAAAGATTGAATTACCAAACCTTGAGGTCTTCTTGTATTGGTGAATGCCTTGCTTTGGTGTAGGTGCAGGTGTAGCTAGTCTATATGTAGCAATGAAAAATAGAAGAAGTATAAACTGCTGCAGAAGGAAGAAGATGACAACAGTTGCAGAGAGAAGATGATGAAGATGTTACCGGGCTAGCGTATGAGAAGAACAAAATGAAGTATGGATTTATAGTTACCCGTTTATCAATCGGGTCAAATCATACCCGGATTAACTTAGCGGAAATAGAATACAGGCCCAATAAGTCCAATACTTGTAAATATATATACACAATGTACAGCAATTAGAAAATCAATGAGAATCAACCAAATTCTCCAAAACCCGAATCTGTTCTTGGTATCAGAGCTGGTTTAACAAACTCCAGATCTAGTAACCCCCACCTAAGCCTAAAAGAAAGTAGAAACAAACTTAATGGCAGAACAAAAAAAATATACAAATGAACAATAATCATGAACTAGAGGCTTACAAGATCACAAGCTCAGATCATTCTGTAACCAACATTGTTACAATTTCACTCAATGGCAGGAATTACTTGTCATAGAGTAGATCAATTATAATATCTTTAAGAGCTAGGACATGCTAGCTTTTGTTAATGGTGAGGAAGCAAAGCCAGGTAATAATTCACCATTGGTGAAGAAATGGCATAAAATAGATAGTATGGTTACCTCCTGCATCTTAAACTCCATTTATCCTCATATCTCTGAAGCATTCCTGTACTAAAGAGTTCAGGGAAGAACTGGCAACCAGGTATGGTGAAGCCAATAGTCCTCTCATATATCAGATCAAGAAGGAGATTTCTGGTCTGCAACAAGGTAATAGTTCAGTTGTTGAGTATTATACAAAGTTGAAGAAGTTGTGGGATGAGTTAACTTGCCTGAAGCCATTATCAGTTTGTACTTGTGGAGCTCAAGAAAGATGTGTATGTGATGCAGCTAGATCTGCATCTGCTATAGAATTAAAGGAAAGACTTATGCAGTTTCTGATGGGACTCAATGAGTCCTATGACAGTGTGAAGAACCAAATCCTCCTGATGAGTCCTTTTCCTAGTGCTAGCAAGGTATGTGCCAATCTGTTGAAAAACAAAAAGAAGTTCAGACTCTAGATTTTGACTCAAGTGAACAATCAACAGTAATGTATGTACAGAAACAAGGAGGAAATTATCATAAGCAAGGCAGGAAAAACAAAGCAGATATGTATTGTGACAACTGTAAAACTAATGGCCATATCAAAGAAGGATGCTTGAAGATAATAGGCTATCCAGATTGGTTCAAGGATCTGAGAAAGAAGAAAATACAAGCAAAACAGTAGCACAGTGATGAATGATGAAGGAGGGATGATGAGTGAAACAACAGAATTTCAAGGCCGCAACCAGAATTTCCAACCTGTCATGAATGAAGGATTATCCAGAATGATCCAGCTAGAAGTTCAGAAAGCAGTTAAAGGCAAGATGATCTATGAAGATCCATTGACAGATGCAGCAAATGTTCATGCCACTACTTTTGCAGGTATGTTATCCTTTTTTCATCAAAATAGTATTGATTTAAATGATAAAGGTAATTGGATAATTGACAGTGGTGCCATAAACAAAATTACACACCTCAAACACATTTTTTACCACATTCAAGTACTACCTAAACCTAAACCAGCAACAGTTACACCTACACCATATTAACAACGAGGTCCAGGTGGATTCAATCAAATCCTAGGTAAAGAACAAAATATGTAAAATGGAGGGGGATGTACATGCATGGCAAGAAATTCACACACTCTTTTACTAAAGCTGAAAAGAATGACAGGATCATACTGGCGCTGAATGATCATTTTTACCATCTTAAATATGTCACTTTCTTCACCAAGGCTGCCCATCACTAAACCCTTTTGCCACTTTCCATTCTCCCTTTTCTTCTCACCTTCACTCTTAGGAACCAGTGCATTCAATGCTTTCTGAAAGCTATCCTCTTGAAATTTTCCCTTCTCATCCACTACTAAGTATAAACCATCACCTCCGGCAAGAAAGATATAGTGCTGAAGAGGAGTTAGCCGATAATCGGTATATACAATGTGACACGGTTGTTAATGAACCTGGAATGAACACATGCAGTTAAGCAAGCATATTTTATCTACAAACAAATTAATTGGTTTGAGCAACTGTAGTAGTTCATTAGGTCAATAATGGATCAGTACATGATTTGCACAGAGATGATTTAATCTAATATAGTTACAGCTGATGCCACAAATTTCATAGAGAATCAAGCAGATGATGTTGATGAATATGTTCAAAATATTAAGATGTAAAAAAGGAAGTACTTCAGGGGGGATTCCCTCTGAACTGGCTTCAACAGTAAGTTGTTAATGACTTGCAAGTTAAAAATACAAGGCAAAAAACAGATGGAGAAGGGACAAGAATACAATAATCCCCCTTAAAATTAGTTAGAGACTCAGAGTTATATTCAAATTAAATTCTCAGAATTGTTATTTAACTGAAGGTCAAGACTGTTTGAATGATACACCAATACACACCTTTAAGATATAACAATGCCAATTTTAAAGTTATCTTATTGTTGCTACAGGAAAAACTCCTCTCCCACAGTTTATGCACTCAGTAGGATCAAGAATGAGCACATTCCTTGTGCTATATAAGAAATTGGGTTACTTGAGCACAAGGAAAAATAATCATTGATTTCATTCCTCTCAAATACAGTTTGAACTGCCTAGCAAGAACTGAACAGTCACAACATGATCAGTTAGTTAGAAACATATGGAAGATGACTAAATGATACAGAATAATGCATGTACTCATGCAAGCATGTTTAATTGCGTTCTAGCTTATAACTAGTTAGAAACATATGGAAGATGACTAAATGATACAGAATAATGCATATATTCACGCAAGCATGTTTAGTTGCGTTCTAGCTTCTAACTTCAAAGCAACTTGAGTAAAATAAAATCACCTTAGCCGCCAAATCCGCAAATTCCTTCGCATTAGGTACAGTTGCAGAAAGAAATACAAATCGTGAGTTCTTCGGGGCCATAACGATGCTCTCTTCCCAGACCACACCTCTTTCTTGATCACGCATATAATGTACTTCATCAAAAATGACCCAAGCCACCTCACAAGTAAGTTCGGATCCTCTACACTGCATACTGCGCCAGATTTCTGTGGTCATTACCTAAAATAAAACACTGCCTCTTAGATGCTCATGACAATTTCTCTATGTTTTTGTATTAAGAAAAGAAAAATTATGCAGTACCCACCAAACAAAATGCATTAGGCTCAATTGTGACATCTCCTGTCATCAAACCTACATCTGAAAACTCTTCTTTGAACTCTCTATATTTTTTATTGCTAAGTGCCTTAATGGGTGAAGTGTATATAACACGTTGCTGGTTCTTCAACGACATAGCAATTGCATACAAAGCCAAAACTGTCTTTCCAGCAGATGTGTGCGCAGAAACCTGTACATAAATGGAATTGAAAAGCATTGAGAAACAAAATTCTCATCTAAACGAACGGTAAATTAAGCCAGATCAATAATGGAATAAGTACCACAAAACCTTTATCATGACAATAAATTGTTGTTGTCCAATACAGCATGTAAAATGAAATACCCTCCCACTATGAATATTAGTATTCTAGAATCAACAAATACTGTATAATAATCATTTGTCACAAACATGAATATTCCCGTTGGCTTGATTCAATTTCTTTGTTTAATTCATCTCATATTCATCCTCTTAACAACTTCCATACTAATCCATAAATTATGTAAGTTTCCAAACCTGAATTTCTTATTTCTTTGCAACTGACTGGTGCATAAATTTTGCTAAGTTCTTATAATGACATACAGTCTAAAGTTATCAATAGTCAAACAGTTTCAAAAACTTGCCTCTGCTCAAAACAAGAATCCTTCTCTTTCATGCACATTGCCAAAAAAAGAAAAGTAAATTCATTACCTATATTCTAATCAAGAGGCTTACCATCACGGACTCCCCACTTAATAGCTTCGGACTGAAAAGGGTCAAGAGTAAATGGGAACTCTTTCGCAGGCTTTGAGTCCTTTGGGACCGAAGCATCTACTCGAGGAGGTGGAATGTAACCTTCTGGATATGAAACATCATGAATACAGGTTACTGAGTCTTTCGTAATAACAGAGCCATTTTCTTTCTGCTGTTTTTGTGGAGGCAGAGGTTCCCCAGATGGGTCTTCAACTGATTTCCTCTTCACTGATGCCATTTATCCTAAAATTCCCAACAAAGAAAAATAAGCAAGTTCTGAAGCTAGGACCATGAATAGAAGCAGATTACAGCACAAAGAATTCCGTTTTAATCTCTTGTTTTTAGCTTCTAAAACAAAACAAAGTACAAGTATTTAGGGTTCGCAGAAATACAAAATCTCTAAATTGAGCTAAAATTTGGGAAAACCAAAATAAATGTAGCTAGGGCTATTCCTTTTGCAATCCAAAATAATAATGAAACAGAAATTACACCTAAAAAACAAAGCTTTATAGAGAGGAAAAAAGAGTAAACGAGAATTATGAGGAGTACCTTCGGCTGTAGCGTAGGTGTGTGGCACTGGCGGCAATGATGAACAGTATTGTTGCAGGAGGAAGCTAAGAAGAAAATATACGTACTGCATAATATTTTTGCCTCTTTTAAACGCTGTGTCGTTTGGAAACCAATGGTTAAACGGTATCTAATCTATACTGGTTGGGCACAAACAAGTTAGAAGGAATTTTCATCCAAAACAACATGACTAAATGATATAATGCATGAGTATTGAATATTCATTTAAATTGAAGTCTAATATGTTTTTGAAAAACTTATAATTTTTTTCATATATTTTTACTTAATCTACATTTCTGTTTCTATTCTTATATTTTTTGAAATAGACTTTTTTACCCCCTATTTTAGAAAAAATATACTATTTTATTATTTTTCACTGAAAACAATTAAGGAATTTAACAAGTTATGTCTCATCAAATGAATCTTTTTTTTTTGTCTTGATTACAAATATTACATTAATTTTGACTGAAACAATGCCAATATGCTGGAAAAAATAAAAAATTAATCGATTAATCAAACAATATTTTAGTATTTTCAGTGAATATATGTTATTTTAGTTAAAACTAATGACATATTTGTAATCAAAGTAAAGAAACGATTTAAATGAGACATGATTTGTTAATTTTTATCACTGTTTCTGATGAGAAATATCAAAATAATATAATTTTTCTAAAATATAGGGACACAAAAATTTATTTCAAAAAATACAAGAACAAAAATGTTAATTAAGTGAAAATTTATCTGAAGTTTCTAATCATGGAAAATACTTGGGATTGCCATCTGCGGTGGGAAGAAACAGAAGTGCAGAATTTTCTTTTCTTATTGAGAAGCTTCATAAACGCATACAAGGATGGAGGAAAAGAGGGATGTCACAAGCTGGGAAGGAAATCCTACTCAAATCTGTGGCACAAGCTCTACCCGTTTATGCCATGTGTATATTTCTGATTCCAAGTGGTACATGTGAGATATTGGAGAAAATGTTAAATTCATTTTGGTGGGATAATAACTTGACAGGCCGCCGCTCTATTCATTGGATGACATGGACTAAATTGTGCAAATCTCGTGAGGATGGAGGTTTAAATTTCAGAAAACTTAAGGAGTATAATTTGGCTTTGTTGGGGAAGACGATTTGGCGTTTTATAGTGTATCCGGAGGCATTAGTTAGTCGTATTTTTAAAGCTAAGTATTTTCCGGAATATGGAATTTTACAGAGTGTGGTGAAGAACAATGATAGTTTTGTATGGAAGAGTTTGATGGCTGCAATTCCTATTATTAAAGAAGGCATACGGTTGGTTGTAGGGGATGGAAAGTCTCGAATATGGAATGTGCCATGGTTACCGGATTCGAATGATCCATATGTAAGAACTCCAATATTTCCAGGGGTGAGGCGATGAGAATCCAAGATTTATTAATTCCAAGTACAAAATTTTGGAATATTCCATTAATTGAATCTCTTTTTCAACGCAGAGATGTTGATTTAATTCGGAAAATCTCTTTGTCAATAAGAGGAAGGGTTGATAGTGTCTGTTGGGCATTCGAAGAGAAAGGATTGTATACTGTAAAGAGTGCATATTACCAGTAAATGCAGAAATATTGTGTTGGAAGGCAGCAAACAGGGGTACCTTGGAGTATTGTTTGGAAGTTACCAGTGCCTCCACGTGTCCGTAATTTTTGGTGGAGATGTGTTTCCGGTTGTCTACCAGTTAAGACCAATATACAGAGAAGAGGGGTGGATGTTAATGAGGACTGTGTCATGTGCAGGGAAAGGGAGGAAACAGTTTTGCATAGTTTATTTTTATGTTCTGTTCTTCGTAATTTTTGGCAGAATAATGCAGCGGTCCAATTACTTAATGAGCAATCAAATTTTGTGGATTGGATGGTGTTATGCTTTTCGGTCTTTAACTGATATACAAAGGGTCGAAATAGTGGCCGGAGCATGGAGTTGTTGGATGGCTAGAAATGCGTTGTTATGGAAAGGGAAGCAGGTGCAGGTGGAAGGTATACGAGCAGTGGCTGTGGCGGTGGTACGGGATTGGCAAGTGGTGCGGATGGAAGAGGATGAACAGAAAGAACAGCTGCTGCAGAATGGAGAACATATTCAGATCGGTGAGACTTCTTCTCGTCGGCAAATTAATGGATGGCTACCTCCACCAGAACCGTATTTGAAGATTAATGTTGATGCAAGTTATATGGAGGGAGCTGGAGTTGGTTTTGGGGCAGTGGAGAGGGATTCAAGGGGTGATTTCAGAGGAGCAAAAAACGCAATTTTGGGTTGGGCAGCAACTCCATTGGAAGCTGAAACACTCACTTGCAGGGAAGCTCTATCTTGGTTAAAAGATTTACAAGTAAATAAGGTGATTGTAGAGTTGGATTCAAAAATAATTGTGGATGCATTGAATTCAAGGTGTCTTCATCAAAATCAAGTTGGGGTTGTGCTAGAAGATTGTTTATTTTACACCCAACAGCTAGATGATATTCGTTTTACTCATGTTAAGCGGTCTGCGAACTGTGTTGCTCATAGCTTAGCTAGAGCAGCCATTTCCTCGACTTCTGTGGGAGAGTGGTTGTCTAACCCACCTCTTTGTATTCAGCCTATTTTACAGGCGGATATAATTTAATGAATAATTATTCCATTCAACAAAAAAATTAAGTGAAAGTACAATTTTTCCAATGTTTTTTCCCTTTAGAACAAAAAAATGTAATTTTTTCTCAATTATATATATTCTTAGAAAAATCAATTATATTATTTAATAATATATTATTATTTTTATTTTATTTATGATTTGATTCTTGGTCTCCGGTGTGGTTCATGTTAGAATCTAAAACAAAATTTATAATTTTTCAATTTCAGTTTGGTTTCTACAAAATTAGTTTTTTATCAGTTCCAATTCTAATTTGGTATATTTTTCAGTTTTGATTTTGAGCTTCGGTAACCATGCTCACATCACACCCCCTAATTTTGTGTGTCAATTAGAGATGAAAATGTTGACATCATTTGATGTATTCTAGTTAGTAGCAATTTTTTATTTTTAACTATTTATATAGTTCAGTAGTGTTGGAATCATTTTGTAAATTGGATTTGGACATGACATAGAAGGATAACTTGAAAGAACAAAATGATAATGTTAATTTGTGAGATGTATATATAACAATATGACTAATTGAACAAATAAGGCCAATAACATTTTTTCGCCCCTAAACTACAGTCGTTTTTGAGTTTTACCCCCTCACTGAAGTAATGAACCTAAATAGCCCCTAAACTATCAAAATTTTTCCCAGACGCACCTTCCGTTAGCCATTTAACAGAAGGTGCAAGTGACACTAACGTGAGGCGCGTCACAACTTCAGTATCTTCATTAAATCTCAAAACGACTCAAAATCTTCATTTAATTTTTATCCCCCTTCTCTTAGGCATTTTATCGAACAATTGGAGTGCATTTGTAGTTTGAGGAGTTCTTTTCTTCAGGTTGTTCTAAAAGCTGAGACTCAAATGCTTGTTTATTGTAATCTTAATTCTTCAACCAAAGCATTGAAGTCAGAATAAGAAGATCCACCTTCTTCAACAACTTATCTTGCCATTTCTCCAAACTGCCTTGCTCTGCTCCTCATTTCCTATGTTTCTTCACCAACCATCACTCTATTAATTGCCTTCTCTATGGTTTCACTTTCAATATAATCTTCATGCATTCTAGCCCATTTCTTAGCACCAATACCAACCCCAGTTTTCAGAACATCTATCACTAATTTCTCATTGTAAAATTGCTCTGCTAATAATGGCCATGTCACCATTGGCTTCCTTGCACTCGCTCCTTCTATTACAGAATTCCATCCACAGTAAGTCACAAATCCTCATATTGCTTCATGCTCTAAAATGAACACTTGTGGTGCCCATACTCTTATTATCAGCCCTTTTTCTTCCATTTGCTTCTCAAATCCTTCAGCCAACCATTCTTCTTCTTCTTCACTATTCTTTTCTCTCCTCACAACCCAAATGAATTTTTGTCCAGATGC
>CATIWJ010300437.1:0-19853 GCA_949640765.1 Croton laevigatus
ATTTTACATCAAAATTCACTAATTCAATTGAAAATATGTCTAATAAATATTTAAATTATTAAATCGAATTTAGAATTAATTACCGTCTATATGTATATAGCATCTATTTTTAATCAATTCTTCCAAATCAAATACGGAATCAAATATGAAAGTATTAAATTTTTATACCATATTCAACTAAAATAAAAATTAAGCTTATTTAAATGGCTATTTAAATTTCTAAAATTATCTAAAAATTTACATCATCAAGTCTCGCAAAAAGTAGCTTTTAGCAACTTAAAATCAAACAAGTAAAATGCACATTCCTATTTTGTTTTTTGCAGTTTCAATCTTTTAAATTTTTTATTAAAAAAAAATCTTTTATATAATTTTTCCATCTAAAAAAATTAATTTAGTTTAAAGGTTTGACAAAATAAACGACTCATTTCGTGTGCGAGGTCGTGCATAGAGCTGTGCATGGTTCGAAGAACCGGAACCAAGAACCAAACTAAATTGAAATTGGAACCGGTAAAGAACCACTTTAAAGAAATCAAAATTGGAACTAAAGCCAAAAATTTTTAAATGCTGATCTGGTTCTGATTCTTTATTATAATTGAAACCAGCACCAAAAACTGGAGCTAACAATGGAGAACCAAAAAATTTTATAATTAAAGCGAACTAAAATCAGAAATTTAGATTTGATTCTGATTTCAAATTTCAAAAAAACCAATACATTGATTTTAGTTCCGATTACTGAAAGAAATTAACCCGAAACCGGAACCGCTGACTGTAGTCGCGCGACATGAGATGCGTTTGGGTTTGGTGGATCTACACGTTGTCATTTGACGGCCAACGGCAGAAACAGAATTAATATGATGTGGTACCGTAGTGTACTATCTTCTTAACCATAAAATTGCAAGTTCCAAAATGAAAAGTTTATCTCGTATTCTGCAAATCTTCAGTGTTCAACTCAGCAAAATCGTTCTCTATCCATCTAAGAATGCCTCCACTTGTTTAGTTTCTTAAATTTTCCCACGAAGCGGCGAGGAGGAAGTAAGGGAATGGACTCCATCATCCTCCAATCCTCCTTCCTTTCACCACCTCTAAAACCAAACCCAAAATCTCACAGACCAATTAGAGCAAAATTCAAAATCTCCATCAAGTCTTCAATTCATTCAGACCCATGGTCTTTAAGCGACGGTAACATTTCTAAACCCAAACCCAAATCCAAAAACCCCAAGAAACCACTCTCAGACGACAACGCTAGGCGCATAATCAAAGCCAAAGCTCAATACTTAAGCTTGCTGCGTAAGCATCAGGGTCCACGCGCCCAGACGCCCAAGTGGATAAAGAGAACGCCTGAACAGATGGTGAAGTACTTGGAGGATGATAGGAATGGCCGCCTTTATGGGAAGCATGTGATTGCAGCCATAAAAACAGTAAGGGGGATGGCTAGGATAAGAGAAGAGCAGAGAAATGTGAGGTTGCTAATGAGTGGTTTTGTAGGGAAGTTAACTTTTCAAGAGATGTGTATTGTTCTCAAGGAGCAGAAAGGGTGGAGGGAGGCTAGAGACTTCTTTTCCTGGATGAAATTGCAAGTACGTTTCTTTGTTTTTCAATTTCCTTCAACTGTTCCGAGTATGCATATTGGTCAATTTTAATAGCTTTAGTGTACATTGGTTAACTTCATATGGGTGTAGCTTCTAAAGAGGGCTTAGTTTGTATATGCATGCTTGTGAGTTGCAAAAGCTTTGATTTTTTTTTTCCCATTTTCTTAGAAATTAGTTTTGTGACATGACAGAACTGTGCTCTCACAGTTATGCTATCGGCCAAGTGTTATAGTCTATACAATTGTTTTACGGATATATGGGCAAGTTGGGAAGATCAAAATGGCTGAACAGACATTCTTAGAGATGCTTGAAGCAGGATGTGAACCTGATGAAGTTGCTTGTGGTACTATGTTGTGTTCGTATGCCAGATGGGGTCGTCACCAAGCTATGTCTTCATTTTATTCTGCTATACAAGAAAGGGGAATTTTACTCTCAGTTTCAGTTTACAACTTTATGCTCTCCTCTTTGCAGAAGAAATCTCTTCATGGAAGGGTTATAGAATTATGGAGGGAAATGGTGGATAAAGGGGTGGCACCAAATAGTTTTACTTATGCTGTAGTCATCAGTTCTCTTGTCAAGGAAGGTTTTCATGATGAAGCTTTTAAAACTTTTAATGAAATGAAGAAAGGTGGGCATGTGCCTGAGGAAGTGACATATAGCTTGCTTGTTACTATTAGCACCAGAAATTGTAACTGGGATGAAGCAGGGAGATTATATGAGGAAATGCAATCTCATGGAATAGTTCCTAGTAATTTCACCTGTGCTTCACTGCTGACAATGTATTATAAAAATGCAGATTATTCTAAAGCCCTTTCTCTCTTTACAGAAATGCAAAGCAAGAAAATTGCAGCTGATGAAGTAATCTACGGATTGCTCATTAGAATATATGGGAAACTTGGCCTCCATGAGGATGCCCAGAGAACATTTGAAGAGACAGAGAAGCTGGGTTTGTTAAGTGACGAGAAAACATATTTAGCCATGGCACAAGTCCATCTTAGTTCAGGAAATTCTGAGAAAGCTTTGAGTGTCATTGAAG
This sequence comes from Croton laevigatus, assembly GCA_949640765.1. Taxonomy (NCBI): domain Eukaryota; kingdom Viridiplantae; phylum Streptophyta; class Magnoliopsida; order Malpighiales; family Euphorbiaceae; genus Croton; species Croton laevigatus. The sequence continues at coordinate 2,626 of CATIWJ010300437.1, forward strand.
TGATGAAGTCTAGAAACATTTGGTTATCAAGATTTGCTTACATTGTCCTATTGCAATGTTATGTTATGAAAGAGGATCTGAATTCTGCTGAAGCTACATTTCGTGCTTTATCAAAAACTGGACTTCCTGATGCTGGTTCTTGCAATGACATGCTCAATTTGTATCTAAGTTTGCAGTTGACTGAAAAAGCTAAGGACTTTATCATCCAAATAAGGAAAGATCAAGTACATTTTGATGAGGAGCTTTACAAGACTGTTCTTAAGGTACTTTGCAGGGAGGGCATGCTAAGAGATGCTGAACGGCTAACAGAAGAGATGGGCACAAATGAATCATTCAAAGGTGGTAGATTTTTCCAGACATTCTCGAAGACTATGCATGGAGAGAACAAGGATCATGGAAATTTCTCGGTCTTTGATCAAGATGAAGCTATGGCTCTTGGACTTATAATGACTCTGTACTTCAGACATGGTGACTTCAGTAAGATGGAAGAAATACTGAAGTGGTTACTTGGGGCTAGTGATGGTTTGTCTGTAGTGAATCAACTAGTTAGCAACTCCATCAGGGAAGGTACGAAGTGTCCACGTACTTTTTTATTTGTTTATTTATTTCTGCATCTTTGCATGAGAGCTTAGTTTTCACTCCTATAATTCTTTGAATTCATGATCTGCTTTAGGTACATAGCACGTTCACTTTTTGTGCCCCTATCTCTTGAGGACTAAAATATCTTTTTCTGCTCAGGCGATGTATCTAAAGCAGAGACCATTAATGCTCAAGTAACCAAGCTAGGTTGGAGATTAGAGGATGAAGTAATTGCTTCTTTGATAAATTTATGTGGTAAAAAGAAAAAGCTAAAGCAGGCTCAAGAGATCTTTGCAGCTGCTGCAGATTCCCCAACATCTGGAAAATCAATATTTATTCCAATGATTGATGTATATGCCAAATGTGGAAAATCAGAGGAAGCATACTCGCTTTATAAAGAAGTAACTGATAGAGGGCACAACCTGGGTGCTGTTGGTGTCAGCATAATTGTGAATTCATTGACTAATTCTGGTAGGAATGGTAACTCTAATTAAGCTAGTGCATAACATTCTTGGTTATTTTTTTGTATTCATTGGTGGCTATCCAGACTCAATTTTGTCCTCATGCTAGCAAGACTTTAAATTTTTACATTAGGAAACCTTTTCCTGCTTTCAAATGATAAGTCCTTATGAAAGGTCCTATTGTCCACAGCAACTCAGTTTCAAAAATTAAAAGTTTCCATCTCCCTTCAGTTGGCAATTTTTTAAAAGGGCAGTCATGAAGGGCATGCTCGTGGTGTAGTTCATTATGCTACTTAAGGGCAAATTTGATTGATGACAAGATTATTCTATTTCCAGGCAAACATCGAGAAGCAGAGGATATTATCTGTAAGAGTATTCAGGAAAATATGGAGCTTGATACTGTGGCGTACAACACTTTTATCAAGGCAATGCTGCAAGCAGGTTGATACAAGTGATTTTATTATTTTTCCAAGATGAGTGAAGAAAGCATTCATTGATCCATAGAAGTGATGTTGCAGGTAGATTGCATTTCGCATCCAGCATCTTTGAACGTATGCTTTCACTTGGAGTCACTCCATCAATTCAGACGTACAACACTATGATTAGGTGACAGCTTGGTGGAAAGAAATTCCTTAACAAATCAATATTACCTTTGTGGTCTTGGGGATAGGGTGTTGTTTTGCAGCTTTTATTGATTAATCATTAATGCAGTGTTTATGGACGAGGTCGGAAGCTGGATAAGGCTGTGGAGATGTTTAATACTGCTTGCAGATTGGGTCTGTCTCTGGATGAGAAGGCATACATGAATATAATTAGCTATTATGGCAAGGCTGGTAGTAACATTCTTCTTCCTCTATTAGCACCAATTTTGATCTTTTAATTGTGTGAAATATTCTTAAGGTCTTATAATACCTTATGTTTAGCATACCTGATATTTTTTGCCTTTTCAATATAGTTATGACTTTTGAAAAGAATAGTCCTTGCATTGCACTTCGAGAAAAAAATTTCTTGCTATTTTTAGTGCAAAAAGCATCAACAGATTTTACTTCCTGTAGAAGAGTTGTATTCATTTGTATGAGAGGAAATCATAAACTCGGTTTATTTATATGGTTCACATATTGCTTTAAGTGTTTTTATGAAGTGGCAGATTCGCTTCTTTTAAAATTCTGTACTTTGTTGTAGTTTAGCACTTAGATTAGTGAGGTAATCATAATTCCTTTCTTCATTTCCCATGGTATTTACATAACATGGCAATTTTGTCTACTTTGAAGGTAAGAGAAATGAAGCATCTATTCTGTTTGCCAAAATGCGGGAAGAAGGCATAAAACCAGGAAAGGTATACTCATAGATTTACAGCATGCTGTGTGTAGGCACTAGGCACATGAAATGAAATTTCATGTCTCCAATCTCTTTCTCTGAATAAAATATGCGCAATGGGCTCATACTTGGTAGTTAGATTGATAGTATATTAATAAATATACATCTTTTGAATAACATCATTGAGTTTACTGACTAGTTCCGTCACTTCAATAACTTATTTCAAAGGATGAATTTTTTACCAACAGAATTCAAGAACACTTAATCTAGTGTCTATGTAGAATAACTGAATTTCATGAAGAGCCCCACCCCCCTGAGGCTCTCTTGAATTAACAGAAGAGTTTACCCTCTTGTCTTCTCGTGCAATATGCAGGTTAGCTACTCCATAATGATCAATGTATATGCTGTGGCGGGACTTTATCATGAAGTAGAGGAACTTTTTCAAGGCATGCAGAGAGATGGCTGGCCTCCAGATTCCTCCACATACCTCTCCCTTGTCCAAGCATACTCTGTGAGTTCTAAATTCTCGGAAGCAGAGGAAACCATCGATGCTATGCAGAAAAAGGGCATTTCACCTTCCTGTAGTCATTTTGACCACTTGCTCTCAGCTTATGCAAAAGCTGGACTTATGGCAGAAGCAGAAAGGGTTTACGAGAAACTTTTGGTGACTTGTTTAAATCCTGATCTTGGTTGTTGTCGGACAATGCTTAGAGGTTACATGGACTATGGAGACGTGGAAAAAGGCATAAACTTTTTTGAGCGAATGAAGGAGCATATTGAACCTGACCGATTCATCATGAGTGCTGCTGTACATTTGTACAAATCTGCTGGTAAGAATCCCATGGCTGAAACTCTTCTGCAATCCATGAACAAGTTGAAGATCCCATTCCTCAGTAACCTTGAAGTCGGATTAAAGATCCAAATATCTAGCACGATAATGAAAGAAGGTTGATAGAGCACCAGAGGCGAAACGGGGAAGAGAGAGCTCCTCCAGTCTTTGGAGATCAATCCTGCTCTCTATGGATATTTCTCATGGAACTCTGAGCCACTTGGCTGTGTCGCCTCTTTGACATTTGTATTGCTTCTAAGCCATGGCCAAGTACACAAGTACAGTATTCCTTGAGTCTCGAGCTTCTGGGAACAGAGGAAGGATGTGAGGTATTGAGATATCATTGTATTGTAACTGACATTTACCGCTTAGTTCCCGAATGTGATAACATGTTCGAAATGAGTCCTCTTGGATATGAAAGGCTAGTGCAAGCTAGAGGGAATTTGAATTGCAGCATGCTAAACATGTTAAAGAAAAACTGTTGATGTTATGTGTATAGGAGGCGAATTCCTGTGATGAGCTCTTTGTTGTATTGTCTATTGCAAGCTGTGTATAATTTTTTGAGCAAAAATAGTTTTCAAATTATGCTAATTTTAGCAAATGTAAAATCTTATTTGTATATTATTCAAGGGATGTGTAATCCAACTCCCTCTATCTCCATGATAATAGGATTACTCTGTTTCTTCATCCATCTCAAAAAATATGGCGAAATGCATAAATTCTTCAACTTTATAGGAAAAGTCTATTATCTTAATTGTTACTTTGATGAATTAGACACTTAAACTTATAAAATTGTAACTAGTAAACACTTTAACTTTCGAAATTATTCTATTAAACACTTTAATTTATAACTTTAGGTATATTGGCTCGGAAGAAATGTTTAGATTTTTTTTTTTTTGAACTAATGCCATATAATCTTTCTTTTAATAAGCTTCTACAATCTAATCTAAAATATAAGTAATTTTTTATATTTTTTAACAAAAAAATTACTAACGAACAGGATAACATTGTTGGCTATACAGCAGGGATAGCCCTCCCCTATCTATCAAAATTTTTATATTTAAACTTATAAAATTGATATATGTTTATATTCCTATGATTGGTGGTTACTAGTTGAATTTAAGTTAGGAAAAAGGAGCTTTTACAGAAAAAAAAATTATATTTTTGGAAAATGAAGAAAATTTATGTTAAAATATAACCCCAAAAAAAAAATTACAATCATTTTTAAATTGATTTATTTTTTATTTACATTAGTTTATAATTAGTTTACGAAATAAAATTAGGTCTTTATGAAAGTAAGGCCTTACTAATAATGGGCCTAAACCCAATTTTTTGTCCATCGAATTTTTTTTTTTTTTTTAAACTTGTCCAACGAAATTTATAAGGAATTCATTTCTGTTCCAAGTTAAAATTCTGTCTGGGATTGGAGTTTGCAACAATGGCTTCGAGTTTGCTGAGAACCCTAACGAGATCGTCCAATTTGGGACAGTGCACTAGAAATTTCAGCCTGGTTACTAGTCAAATAAGTGACCACACTGCCAAATGGATGCAGGTTCCTCTTTTTTTTACGTTCACTCTTGTTAATTGAAATTTTTTTTTTTTAAAGAAAACAATTATACTGCTTGGAAATATGCACAATTGTAGAAACCAGAACTGTTTTAGGTATTTTTGGGATTTTATTAGCATTACTTATCGAAACTTTGAAATTCTGAGTTCACGAGATAAAGATGGAAAATTGTGGTGCGATTGATCTAATTTAAGCTGTTCCAAGTTTTTTGAATCAATCATTGAACTTTTTTTTTTTCCGATAATTAATTCATTTCGTTCCCAAGGCTTTGTGCCACGGTAAAGAAGATTTTTCATGTCAAACTCAAGTTAAATGAATGGGTTAGGCGTCTAATCCTTTCTAACTAAATTAAATTCTGTAATAAACCCATTCGTTTGACAATTGTCTTGTTAGGTTGCATATCGGTCAAATGAAATAGATCATATATAAGGCAGTTTCATGTAATGGCAATTCAATTTTTGGTTTATTGGAAAAATTGTCTTGTAGCTTTTTTTCAGCCATGGGAATTTATCATTTTATTTACTGTTCATGCCTTGGACGGAGGATTAAAATCTTTGCCATTGGATTTTGATAAACATCTTTGTTCAGTAATGCTGGAGGGAGACACATTTTAGATTTTCCCATTTTTAGCTGTGCAATGTAAACATTTGGTGTTTCTGACTTTATCTTGATCATTATAACACCCTTTGTGGTTGGGATGAAGTAGATTGTATGCCTCATTATCATGCATTCTCATTTTCTAAAGAAGTAAAAAATTTGTTCTTTAAGATTTATACATCCACAGTTTCTATTCGGCAATAGAAGATGGTGGGTCTTATCTCACTTATTCAGGTTGTTTGACTTAGCAGCTTGCAAAAAATGATACTCTTAACATATTTACACTTGTCACCGTTAGTTAGTTTCAAATATAATTTTCCATTTTTCTTGATGATAAAGTGTACTTATAAACATTTTCCCAGTAGTTAATTGATAATAAGCACTAAGGTAACCATTCCTACAGTTGTTAGAGATAAGTGAATGCTAGTCTTGTCTCTTCGTGTATTAAGCCAATCTCAGCTGAGTGAGCATCCTGTATATTGCAAATTAGTAGTCTGCTTATATAGCCATGATCTGAAACCAATGGCCTACTTCATTCTTGTGCATGCAATTTTTATGTTAACAGATGAAATTCCAATGTCAATAACTTCCTTTTAAATGTGCATTTTTGGGGAATTTTTAGTTTTGTTTTTCAATCTTCTACTTCTTAATGCAGTTTCGACACACTTCTAAATTATTCTAATTTTCACTGCTTGATTTGCTCGTCAAAACAATGAAGCACATAGTAACTAATAACAAATACTTGCTGTTGAGATATAGTTTTTCCATAATGTTGGAAGATAGTGGGTTTACTTTTTTGGCCGATGAATAATTTCTGAAGATGTGATAAATATTATGCAGGGTGACATTTAACCTTGAATGGGTTTAAAATTATGGGCTTCATATTTGACCCGTTTATCGATGGAATTTCTTTTTATATATTCAGAAACTCATTGGATTAATTTAGAATTGATCTACATATGAATTGGCTAGATGAACAGTAAATCTAATCAAGCTTTTGACTAATTTCAGAATTAAGTTTGAATAGACTTGATTGAGCTTGTATTACTAGTTACAATCTTTGCGATAAACTATTATTTATATATTATATTTGAAAGTGATTAAATGAACATTAGGCTTCTGTCATACTTTAAAGTTTTAAAATACCTTCTCAAATTCAAGTAGCTTTACCTGTTACTTGAATTGAACCACTCTACTTTCAGCTCTCATTTTAAGTAGAGTCAAATTTGAACATTTTGCTGCTATGAGCAGTGATCACAGAAATTTAGGATAAATAGAATGGTTTGGAGAAGCGAGTCTGTAATGAACTTCTGTTATTCCTAGTGAAATGTTTAAGATTTAGATGCCTTTGGCTTTGCTGGAATGGAAGGAAGTGTTTCTTTCAGTTTGAGATCTTATTTTGAATTCTTCTTAGCTGATTACTTCCTGTGTTCCTGGACCTTTTCCAATTCTTTTATTGTGTTCTTTTTAGTTTAGTTATTTCAAGCATGTCCTACATATCTATACTCATTTCCCCTCTTATTTCTATTTCTCCCCTGTTTATCTATTTTACGTTACTAGTTGTTGGTAAATGAGAGGTTACATCTTGTTTTAGGACCTTGGTTGCTATACAAGTTGTTGATTTATCATTTACAGCATCTACTGCGGTATTATATTTGTTGTATTGGCACTCAAATGGACTTACTTGTAAGTTGACTTTGGTGCATTCCATTTAGCTCCTATAGCTCCTAATTGGGATGTCTGCATTTTGAGATATGTCTCAGATAACCAAATACTTGTTTACTTGCAGGATACTAGCAAAAAATCCCCAATGGAATTGATCAATGAAATTCCCCCCATCAAGGTTGAAGGCAGGATTGTTGCATGCGAAGGAGGTGAGTTGTTTATTGTTTTTTTTTTTTGGAGCAAGGTGAAGACCTAAAATGGCATACTGGAATAACTTTCATTTTGATGTTTATTGTTTCTTCTTGTAGACACTAACCCTGCACTTGGGCATCCAATTGAATTCATATGCCTTGACTTGAAGGAGCCAGCCATTTGCAAGTATTGTGGTCTTCGCTATGTTCAAGATCATCATCACTAGGAAGTCTGGTATTTTAACTTTAATCGTTACACATGGATGATTTGGTGTTAGGCAGTCCATGTGTTTATGTATTTTCTTGGCTCAATTGTGTTGTGCTTTCAATTGATAAATCTATGTACTGAAAGATATTAATTACGCTGTGTTCAATATGAACAGAAATAAGTGTTTTGCATGTTTCAATTGATATATTCATTCACTAAAAGATGTTATGATGCGTTCGAGTATGAATGGATTAAGTGTTTGACATATTGCTATCCGGGTTGACTGTGCTATTGTCTTGGGATCTTGTGCTATCTGAAGAAAAACTGTAATCGGTTTCTGTTATAAATTTGATTGATTGGCACAGCCCTGATGCCCCTAGTGACCTCCTAGTCATATTGACCCACGTAGGCTTTTTAATCTTTGCTGGAGGAGCTTAATAATTTTGCCCTCCTGCTTTTGTACTTGTTCAGTGAATTGGAATTTTCGCTTCTAAAGGAAATAAGGTAGAAATATCTAGCAGCTTCGACTTCTAGTTTGATATCACCTTAGTGTTATGAATAAAAATTATAAATTCATCTGTGAAATCATGCTGCGCATGAACATTTGCAGTAATAGATTTTGATTCTTTCAGTATTTCTCAACAATTCTAGGTAAGTAAGAAAAAAGCTGCAAAGTATCGGGGGATTAAAAATTTTAACTTGATCAAGTTTAATTAGTTATTAGTCGGTGAAAATTCTAACTAATTGTAATTTTGTGACAAAAATAGTAATTCTTCTGCAGAATATCGGGGGATTTAAAATTTGAACTTAATCAAGTTTAATTAGTTATTAGTCGGTGAAAATTCTAACTAACTGTAATTTTGTGACGAAAGTAGTAATTCTTAAGTGTTCATTTGAATTGAGATGGTGTAATTTAAATATTTCATGTAATTCTTAAGTTCAATTATTTGATTGAGATAAAAATAACAGAATCTATGGAATCTTGGAATTTCATCTTGGTTTCAATTCCATCGATTTGATGGAATGTGAAATCCCATGTAGGAGGTGAGATATCATTAATTCCATTGTTTTATTATTAATATTACATGGATTTTTAAAATTTTAATTTAAAAATAGTTATCAAATCAATGGCTTGCATTTTAAAATCCAAACGATGCAATTTTAAACTTCATTCATTTGACAATCCATGTCATTTTACATTATATGGATTTGCAAAATCTATTGATTGAAATTCTATTAATGCAAACGATCACTCATTGAAATAAAAATTAAGCAATTCAAATTCTTCATAATAGCACCCAAATAAATTGCATACATAAAATGATTAATTACATATCTTGCTTCGAAGAAAGAAAGTTCTGTCTCGTAGAGGACTTTTTTGGTTTATTCCATGAATGAAGGCGCTAGTTATAATGCCTAACAAAGTAGTAGTAGCTAGAATTTTAAGACAATGGGGAGGCCGACGCTAGCTTTGCTTTCAGGTCTTTTCTCAATATCTTCCCTGAGGGAGACTTAGGAATTGCGTGAACAAAGTACACTTTGTGCAATTTCTTGTAGAAAACAACCTGTTTCAACAAAACACATTGAACTTTTGTAAACATAACTATCCGAGGTTTAAACAAAGAAAAAGAAATTGGATTGTACCTGTTTTGCTATGTATTCTTTCACAGCCTCTTCAGTGAGCTCAAACCCAGTTGAAGGAACCACAAATGCGACAGGAACTTCTCCAGCTGCTTCGTCTTTTTGCCTAACATGAAATGCAAAGTTTAGTACTTACGCAGTGTGATTATGTTTATGACATTATTAGCAATCTTTCTTTACTGTTAAACTTACGGAACAACAGCTGCATCTGTAATCGATGGATGGCTTACGAGGAGACCCTCAAGCTCTGCTGGTGGAACCTAACCAATACGATAATATAGAAAAAATCAATTCCTCCGAAATGGATACGAGTTAAATCAAAATAAAGTACTGATAAGGATAGAAATTGATGCCTGAAAGCCTTTGAATTTGATGATTTCTTTAACTCTGTCAACAATGAAAATCTCTTCATCATCATCCACATAACCAATGTCACCAGTGTGAAGCCAACCTTCTACATCTATGGTATTTGCTGTGGCCTCCGGATCATTCAAGTATCCTAATCAAAATATTATGCTTTAAATAATTTGTCATTCCAAATTAATTAATAAATAACAAAATATGCATACCTTTCATAATTTGTTGTCCACGTATGCAAATTTCGCCAGGTTGGTTATATCCAAGAGAAGAACCGGTTTCAGGGTCAATAACTTTAAGCTCAGCATTTCGAACCACAGTGCCACAAGAACCAGACTTGGTTGGAATAGGATGTTTCGCAAATCCCAAGCACATTGATAACACTGGGCCTGCCTCCGTCATCCCATACCCCTGCACTTCTTTATTACACACCATTCAACTAATTTCCATGAACACAATTATATTGATTTAAGTTGTGTTCGGTAACTGCTTTTGAAATAATTTTTAGCATTTTAACCTATTTAAACGTTAAAAGCTATATTTTGCAACCTTCTGTAAATTAGCTTTTGAGATAGTTTTTAGTTGCTTAAGCAATGTTTTACCAAATGCTAACATTGTAACTTTTATCTTTTAGCGTTTCGTAAACAACTACTATAATCAGTTATACATTTTTCAAACAATTAATTTTGCTAAATGCATCCTTAGACAGCTGTATGTTAAAAATTATCCTAAACATGATTGAATTGATCGATTTGACTGAAAATGACATTTTTCAGATATTCAAACTGCGACACCAACCAAATAGATAAATTTTGGGTTTTTATGGGAATAAAGTCGGGATCAAAATCTGGTATGGGCTGTTCTAAAATGATCAAATAAGAGGTGGGTGTGAAGCAAGTTGAATGCATAATGTGTTGGTGTAGCATTATTTGCCGCAGAAATGGATGGAAGTGTTTATTAATTGGTATGGTTCTCATGAAACCAACTCACCATCTGCCCATAACCACAAATGTAGCTTTGTTTATGTAGGCATTTAATTCCTGTCTCTGTCTTTTTAATGTCTTAGTTGTTTTCCTTAATTATATATATTTTCAGTTCTGCCATTGCTTTGCGTAGCCAGTTTCTTATGTTTACAACTTTTGTTATGATTCAATTTATTACACAAAGTAATTTACTAGTACATTATTTCACGTTGTCCAATTGTAAGTTCATTTATAATAATACGTTCAAAACAAGCATCTCCCTTTTATTTTCTTTTTTTTTTTTTTTTTCATATTTATCTATAACTTCCTCTATATACACCAAAACAGGTAAATTAAAATGACAGTCCAAAACAGGCAAGTTTTTGGGAAAAAAAAATATTATAAAAGAAGAGTTTCGTACGTTGTGTTTTATGTGTTTTATTTCTCCCTAAATGGGCATGAGAATCATCCTCAACGTTTTTAATTTTTTTCCTTTTTTCCAAAATAATAATTGCAACTTAATTAGTTGAATAGGACTATGGTATGAATTAAATTTCTGTACTCTTTAACATCATCATAAGATGAACCTGCACCACTAATTTTTCCTTTTTCGTTAGTACGGTAAGCAAAAGAACCGCCGAACCGTTGAACTGAACCGACTCAGACCAAATCAAATCGAATGTTCAGGTACCCGGTAAATTCGATTTGGTTCATGGTTTCGTAAATCTTCGACCCAATGCTTTATTAATGTTCCTACTGAGTTTTCATTACATTAGTATTTTCTGAAATTATAAACACTTTTATACAATTGTGATTTTTAAACGAAAAATTGTATCATTTATTTTTCTATCTAGTGAAAAATTTAAAATTTAAATATAAAATATTAAACCCTTTGAATTAGTTACTTTTTTTTTTTTTGAAAAAAATACCCATATGTATTTGGAGTTCTAATAATCGTCGGTTCGTTAAGACATTCATATCAAATTACGAGTCAAAGAACGTAAACCTTCAGAAATCAAAGTTGTATTATAGGTTTTGGTTTTCATTTTTCTTAAACCTTTCCCAAAAATTGAAAATCACAAATCTAAATCCAAATGATGTTCTTTTATAATAAGGTCCTAAACGTTTGACTTTGATGCTATCCTTCATTTAAAAAGTCAAATAGTTTATATCACAGTTAGGGATCATATTTAATGAATTTTTAAATAACTTATTTTAATTTGGGGAATGGCTGGTATGCGGTATGTGGACTTTTTTTTCTAATTTTTTTAAAAAAAATAAAATTATAAATTGTTTGTATTTAGTTCTGAGATCATTTTTAAGGTGTCACAGTTTATAGATTTGACTATGGTTTGTATTATCTGGATACTAAATATAAATAATCTACAATTTTATTTTTTTTAAAAAAATTTAAAACAAAATCAAAAACCGTCCGCATATGTGTACGACGGCATGGCAGCCATTCCTTTTAAGTTATAAACTTTTTTAGGGTTGTGATATTTTCATAGTATAAATTATTATCCAGAGCAAAATTTATTATTTGAACAAAATTGCCGATCAACAACAATGTAAGGACAAATTTGTTAAAATGTTAAACTTTACTCCAAACTTAGAAAGCCCTTTATTCTAATCATTTGAGCTAAAAATTCTTTATTTTTAAAGTATAGACTTGATTCATGTGTAGAATAATTTGAATAGATTGTTTTTACACTGATTTTGGATTCATTATTCAGGTTTATTATTCAGAATCAAATTATATGTTTCGTGAACTATTGAATATGATCTAATACTATATTATAATTTATCAAAAATTTCAATTTAATTTTCAATTAAAATGTAATTATTTTAATAAATATTTATATTTCAGTTAGTCAGCTTAACATTTAGCCTTCTATCTTCTGTGACAATATTTCTTCTTTTTTTTTCCTCCCATTTTATTTTTTTAATTACTTTTATACAATAATAATAATTATAGAATCTTTTTTAAGACCAATAATAATTATATAATCAATTACAGTAATTATTAAATATAATATTTTACCTCCAGATTTCAACTAGTACGTGTAATACCTAGAAATGTTTCAATTAATTTATGAAAACATACGAAAAGCTTTATACTTATTACATTATAATAAATTTATGAAATCAAATACTCATTACGCCATATAAATAAAGAGAGAGGGAGGGTAATTTTTAGCTATGTTTGAAATTATATTTCTTTCACACTAAACGTAAAGAAAATATAGGTTATATCTCACGCAAGACTTGCTCATGCAATGTTACCGATAAAATAGACAATAAAATCAGAAAAAGATCTTTCGTTACTGACCTGTCCCAAGGTAGCCTGAGGCACTCTACTCCGGAGAGCGTCCTCCAGCTCTTTCCCAAGTGGCGCCGCTCCGGAAAGCACCACCCTAATCGAAGTAAGGTCAAAGTCGGCCACCATAGGATTCTTAGCCAATGCCAACACCAACGGCGGCACCACCGCAGCTACAGACACCTTATGTCTCTGAATTAACTCTAACAACGTTCCTATCTCAAACTTTTGCATTAACAAGACAGCAGCTCCAGCTCTAAGCGAGCAAAGCAAAACACTGTTTAACGAATATATATGAAACAGAGGCAGTACACATAAAACGACGTCCTCATCTTTTAACCAAAGATTCGGATTCTCTCCATCTACTTGCTGTGCTACACTTGTAATCAAGCTTTTATGCGTCAAGATCACTCCTTTTGGTAATCCTGTCGTTCCTGAAGAAAATGGTAAAGCTACAGGATCTTCAGGATTAATTTCAAATTGAGGGATTTCAGTTTCGTTTGATTCTGAAAGTACTGAGAAATGTAAACAATTTTCTGATGGGTCGTCAATGGTGATCAGAATCAAATTTTCTTCAGAATCTTTCAATTTTTCAACGTATAAAGACTGTGTGATGATTAATTTAGCCCGAGAACTAGTTAATTGCTTGAATATTTCATTTTTGGTGTAAAAAGGATTGGCTGTGGTGGTTATTGCTCCGATCATAGAAGCACCCATAAAAGAGAAGACGAATTCAGGGCAATTCTGAAGAAGAATCATTATAACATCGCCTTTCTTTATACCTAAATGGGATAAACCAGAAGCTACCTTCTGAGATATAAGATGGGTTTCTGCAAAAGTGTAGGTTTTGCCTGTAGAACCTGAGATTAGACATGGTCTATCAGGAAAATTAGGAAGATTTTCAAAGCAATAGGTATGCAGAGGAACATTATTAGAAATGGGTATGTCTGGTAACTTTGATCTGAAAATATGGGTTTCAGAGGAAGAAGAAGAAGAAGAATGAGTTTGGGTTTGAGGAGAGGAGAGTTCGGGTTTAGGAGGTTCAACAGAAGCTATGGTTATCATGATTTTTGGTTTTCTTTTTAATTCTTTTCTCTCTGTTTCTTGAAGAGAGTCTGCAATGTGTGTGAAATTGGTATATTATATAGAATTATAAGTCTTTAAAGACAAAATTTAATTTGAGGTGAAATTAATGAAAACGAAATTGCAAGAAAATGAAATAAAAGGCAGAGAAGAGGAGAGGGGGTAGGTTTAAAGAGTGGGTGGGTGAGAGGAGAGGTTGCTGGTTATTAGGAAGGAAAGTACATAGGGGCCATATGCTTATCTCACTTTCAAAACCAAACCAAACCTAACCAAACCAAACCAAACGATCACTTTCTTCTTTTAACTATTGTTTTTGGCTTTTCATCAAATATTTTATCTCTACCTAACTCCCTCTCTCTCTCTACAAATATATACTTACCCCTTTAAATCATAGATGGCATTTTTTTTAGCAAATATTAATTATTTTTTTCTCTGTGTTTTTCTTTAATTTAACTGTTTCGTTTTCGTATATTAGAAAAATTATAGTACTATTTTATCCTTTTTTGCCGAAATGGTAACGAAAATTAACAAATTATGCCTCATCTAAATTGTTTTTATCCTAATATAAAAATGACATTAGTTTTGATTGGAACAATAAATATTTACCAAAAATTCTAAAATATCGTTCAATCAACTGAATGATTTTTTTTTAGCAGATTTGTGTTGTTTTAATCAATCACTCAACTGGTTGAATCCATTGAAAGAATAAAACTTATATAATATTTATTTTATACTTATATAATATTTTGGGAAATTTACAATTTCCTCCCTATGTTTTACCTATTTCTACATTTTCCTTCCTGTCTTTTTTTTTCGGACAAAAAACTCCGCATCTTATAATTTCGTTAACAATTTCCTTATTCTGTCTATTTTTTCTGTTAAAATAACCTTAGAATAACCAAAATGTAATTTTTTCAGACCTCTTTTGAAAAACTCAAGAAATGAAGGGATTATTCTGAAAATTGTTATCATCGCCCTTATTCTTCAACCTCCGCCGACCACCAACCTTCGCCACCTCATCTTTTCTTCCACCGGCCGGGAAACGCCGTCCTTGGCTTCAATCTTAAGTTGCTTTCAATCTAGTTCGATGAGCTTCTTCGAAATCCAATTCCTTTTCTGTCTCCCATGCTCCTCTTCTTCGAAGAAATGGAGAAGAGAGACAAAGAATTAAAACTCTGATCAAAGACTGTTCAAATGGAAGCAAGATGTGGTTTCTTAAGCGAATATATTCAAGAACTAGTTTTTCTATCAAAAATCAATGCTCGCAAGCTAAAGCTTGTTCAGATCCCAAAGATAATACTTTACGGCACGATGTTTTAGCCTTGCTCGATTGAATGAAGAAACAGATGGCACTCAACGTATCTGGACAAGATGAAGCTTTTTTTTTCCTTTGATAAATGAAGAAGATGATAAGAAACCCAGGAAATGCAAAAGCTTAACATCCGAAATATCAAATACCCATCTACTAAATTCATCACAAATGCAAACAATATCCAAATTCAACATCAATCAATCAAAATTTACACAACCCAAATACCCAATTTCCCCTCGAATCACATCCCATCAAAATTTCCTCTCCACGATTGAAACTATCAATCCAGATCTGCAAATCTGAAACAATATACACCCGACCAGATAATCTCCAAAATCTTCAAAATCTATGGCGAACTATATAGCGAAAATCGGTGTTAACAGAGTATCACTATCACCTTTAATTAACTGGTGTTAACCTCAAGTTTTGATTGTACTTCTTGCCAAGATCTGATAGATTCAGTTTTATATTTCTTTTTTTTATTTATTTATGATGTTATACGGGTTGTTTTTCCATTACTAATTGGAATAAGAATTTTAGAATTCAAAGTTATTTATCACTATAACATGTACTGTTATTTTAAATTGATAATCAAGGCTTTTTACTCTCTTAAAAAGGCTTCTGTTTGAATTCGAAATAGTATTGATTATTAAAATTTAGACTGCTTGGGATGAGTTTACCTTATGGACGGCGGTTCCCGGCCGGTGGAAGAGAAGATGGGGTGGCGGTGGTTGGTGGTCGGCGGAGGTTGAAGAATAAGGGTGAAGATGACAATTTTCTGAATAATACCTTCATTTTTTGAGTTTTTCAAAAGAGCCCGAAAAAAATACATTTTGGTCCTTCTAATGTTATTTTAACAAAAAAAATAGATAAAAGGAGGAAATTGTTAACGAAATTATAAAATGGGGAGGTTTTTGTCCCAAAAAAAAAAGACTGGGAGAAAAATGTAGAAATAAGTAAAATATAGGGAGAAAATTGTAAATTTTCCTAATATTTTTTAAAATAAATGTTGAAAAATGTATAATTTCACTTCAGTACCATTGCCCTTCAAACTTAGGCACAAGGTTTGGGCTAAAGACCCAAAAGCCTACCGAGATATTTAATCGAGGGAGATCTATGCGATGGACCCCTGACTCACTACGCCAATCCAACCAAACCATCACAAAACAATGACGTATATTTGTTTCGAGTGCTAGTGTGTTGGCCCATTGAACTCCGATTTCCATATTCTAAATTCGACTTGTTGTGTCTTTTTGCATGAATAACAAACAACTGTGTTAATTACATGTTGCAACTTTAGGTTTGTTAATATGATTTTATCCAAACCCAAAGCCAAGGTAAAAGCTTTAAATGAAAAATGAAAAATATAAAATATCTTTCCTTAATTAAAATTAAATGGGAGATGAAAATTAAAATATTTTCCTAGTAAAGGGAGTAGCTAAAAGAAGATGAAAATTATACTAATTCGTTTCACTAATTTCAAATGAATTTTATAATTATAATTCCTTTTTTACCCTAACCTACTGATGTTTTCGAATTATATAATATGTTTGAACAGCATAATTATCACCTTTCAAGGTAAAAAAAAAGGGATTGAATTTTCTTTCGAGGAAATTTCTACATGTTTATTTGTATTGAAAAAAAAATTAGGATTCTGATACATGGTTCCATAGGTTTTTTTTTATTTTTTATTTTTATATTTCATATGTTGGATATTCTATATTGTATCCCAAATCAAATACATTAGATCACAAAATTTAAAAATTGGCTCTATATTATAAATTTTAAACGACTGCAAATTTAATGGTACAAAATAATTTTATGTTTATTTTAGCATACATAATGTGACGCCCCTTATAAGCTTACCGAAGTAGACCTATAAGAGGGTTACACGCGTAACTCCCATTCTAAACCCACGTATGAGTCTAGAAGAAGCGTTACTATTCTTGGTTTGTGAGTCGGTAACCTGCTTATTGTATTCATTCATTCGCATAATTCATCCACTTCAAACTTAACTAATTATCGCTATTACAGATAATTCATATATTTACAATCAAACCAATTATCCCAAAAGAGTATAATTACATAACCGCAACATTCCTAAATAGTTTATGTACATGCCGGACTAGAATATATAAAAGA
>CATIWJ010300463.1:0-51494 GCA_949640765.1 Croton laevigatus
TGTAATTGTTTATTATTATTTTTTTATTGATATCGGTGAAAAAGTAAGTTTTTTAGAAGGATAGTAATTGTTTATTATTATTTTTGTTTTGGTATTGGTGAAAAGTTGATTTTATTGGTATTGGTGAAAAGCAAATGTAAAAAATGAAAAATACGGAGGTAGTAATATGCATGCTTTGCACCCAAACCAAACCCGTCCAATCATCTATGAAAGCTCTCTCGCACACACAACCGGCCAAGCCACCTTCAAAGCTATTGTTGTTGTTACCACTGTTGGACCAATAAACTGAGTCACCACCAGTTAGCTCACGCCACGGCGGCGCTTTTGGTTCTAGAAATTGAGGAAATAATGGAAACTGAATATGTGGTTATATCAAAATTAATTAGCGAATCCTCGTCCATAGACCAAAGTTGCTAAAAGACAAAGAAACATATACCCAAAATACATAAACAAAACAATGAATTACCAAAGAATTTAGAACAAAAAATTAACCTCAATAAAATCCTATAAATAACAAACCCATATTCTGAACAACTTCAAAAGCCACAAAAAATTATCAACTTGAAATTTGAAATCACACAAAGGAAGCCAACTTTGGAAGTTAACCAAGCAAAGACTCAAACCATTGAGCTTGAAATGAGCATGAGCAAACTCTAGCTAAAGGGTTCAGTTTTGATACGTAAAGTTCAAGAAGGAGAAGGTTGGGATTTGATGGAAAAAGAACGATTAAAAATAAACAATGGAGGAGAAGAGAAATTAGGATATAATGATATCGTGTTAAGTTTTAATAGTTATCTACATGCCTTTTGTTTAAGTGTTATTCACTCTCCGTTAAAAAGGTTACAAAAGGACTTTGTAGCATACAAGCTTATTTAGTTGAATGAGGGCCTTATGTAAAAATCATAACATTACGGCGGGTTTTATAATAGTTTTGGCAATATAAGAAGCATGGTTTTAAATAACGTAACGGCCGTTATTTCAAGGTTTTTGGCGCCGCCGTTACATTATTTACCCTTTTTTAACGATTATAAAAAATTGTATCCGTAACGGCCGTTAACCATCGTGATAGACTGCGAAATAACAGTTATTATTATTATTATTATTATTATTATTATTATTATTATGCATTTTGAACATCATATAATTATATGTCTATACACTATATTCTATGTACATGTTTTCTTTGATTTATTTATTTATTCCCTCTGATTTTGAAAGAAAAATAATTTAATTAACTAAAAAACACATAAGTATTTACTTTTACTTTTTCGCTTTTTATATTATTACGAGACTGCTTCATTTTTCCATGCTGAATATATGATACTAATAATTATATAAATATATTATTTCATTTTAACTAGAAAAAGAACTATAAAAAAAAAAAGATGGGTAATTTTGTTTTGTTCATTTGAAAATACTGAAAATAACTAAAGGTAAAAATAAAATCAAGTGACAACTAAAAATTATATAACAATAAAAAAAATTATCTAAAAAATTAGATTAAAAAAAAAAAGAGTGAGAAAGAAGAAAGAAGAAATGACCTGGACAATGGCAACATATTGGAGAGTTCTTTTAATGGCCAATTTTTAAATGCTCGTGAAGATGATACTAACTATTCTAATATTATAGATAGTTTGTTTGCACCTGTTGAAGCCTATATATGCCCTTCTCAAGAAGATAAAAGTGCATCTTCTTTTACACCTCGTAGACACTCCTTTTGGTATTGATGTTATTTTATATATGTTATCTTTTTAATATTTATTTTGTTTTATACATTTTATAAACTTTATAGTATTGTATGTATCATTATGATGTGAAACAATATATTAATTAATAGATTTATAATACCATATGTATTTATACGAGATAATATA
Organism: Croton laevigatus; assembly: GCA_949640765.1. NCBI lineage: Eukaryota > Viridiplantae > Streptophyta > Magnoliopsida > Malpighiales > Euphorbiaceae > Croton > Croton laevigatus. The sequence continues at coordinate 1,875 of CATIWJ010300463.1, forward strand.
ATTAATATTTTTTCTATTAAAGTTATATTTATTAAACTATTATATATTTATTTTTTTCATAAACAACTTCAAAATATATTGATTCCATAAATTTTTTTAAAGAATTACAACTTTGCAAACCGTTATTTATTTATCATCACGATAGATTTTTTCATAAAATGGGATTTTGAAAAGGACTGAGGAATATTATAATATTAAGTTGGAGCAATTAGCGTTTAAAATAACTAATTAATATTCCTTAATTAGAGTGTAGCAAAGTGCGATTAGCATTTACAGCCAAAGTGGATTGCTTACGGCGTCACTCAACCCCGCATGAACAATAAATAATGGTAGTATTAATAATACTAATCAAGTCAACGTTGGTGGGACCCCTCACGCCATGTCAGATAGCGACCCTCCCCAATTAGTGTTCCTCCGGCGCAGGATAGCAGAGGCCGCAGTCAAAAAAAAAAACACCCAAAAGGAAAGCGTTTCTTCACTCCTCTGTGCGTAGTTGGTGGGCGTACGTGTCAGAGTCGCAGGGAAGGGTTTGAAAAACGTGTCGGATTCTAATTGGGGGGTGGAAAATATAGTACTCCGGTTCAGTAAATATTCGCAACGGCTAAAAAAAAAATAATTTTGCTAGGGGATAAAGGAGGGGCCCATGAGCACGGTGGCGGACATTTTGATAAGGCAGTTGCTGCGGCTGAGGGAAACGAAAGGTTTGATTAGTACAAAGTTATTTTGAATTTATTTTGTTGTCTTTAGGGGGTTGTTTTTATTTTGTTGGTCTTTGTTATTTCCACTCTATTTCCTACCTTCCTAACTAACAACCCAAGGACATTGACTTTTTCTTTTCTTCGTGCTCTTTTTTCGTTTTTTTTCTTTTATTCAAGTAAAAATAATATTCAAGAAAATACAAAGGGATTGAATATCTTTGGGGGGAAAAAAAAAAAATACAAAGGGATTGGATTGGTATTTTTGTATATTTAAAATACAGACTGTATGCCGCTCTCTAATGACAAGTACATTTACAACTTAGATATCCAATAAAAAAAAAAGTTGATTTAAATTTTTATGTTAATATTTTGCTAGATTAATTTTTTTTTTCTTTCAAAAAAAAAAAAAAGAAAGAAAGAAAAACTATGGACTTGAATATATCATGAGTTTTTGACTCATTTACCCGATCAATTTCAAACTCAACTCTCCGGCTATTGATTGTGAAGAATACTGGTTCCAATAGAAAGGTATCGTCGAGAGTATTCGAACGGTAGTCTTGTCTTGAACTTAGAAGTTCAATTTTGGGTTGAAAAATTATCAATAAATCATTCTGCCACTATTAGAGCTTGAGGAAGAAGATGGTGAGGGACTATACTGGGTAAATTTATAGGACCATTTGGGTAAATTTATAGGAATCATTTGAGAAAAAACCATGAGGGTGACATGGTGAGGGTATGAATCTATATGTTTCATATAGTTCAGGGTCACAATATGTTACTCATAGATAATGAGGTGCCAACAAGGAAAACATGCAAAAGGAGAGGACATAGATATGTATTTGGCCAAATATATAAAGAACAATTAATGAGTGACAAATGTTGTGGTTAATTTGAAAAATACATTTATGAGGAATTAACAAAAATACATTTTGTTATATCCAATTTCATCATATATGTGTAAGACATGTTAGTACGATTAAATTTTTCTACAAAAATGATAAGCCTATAAAGGGTATTACAAATTTTATTTCTATTTATATATATTACAGTAAATTTTAGAGCATTTACAATGTCGAATAAAAATTCATGTTGAAGGATATTTAGGAATGTTGTGGCACGTTAATATGACCACACATTCATATCTGACCACACATTCATATTCTTGTCCATAATATTGTAGATGCTCTTACGCCCAAAACTTTAAATGCTAATTGATAAGTTTTTCTTTGGCCTCTCTCTTAAAAATTTTTTGTGAAACAATGTCATAATCTATTTCTATTTTCAACCAATAAAAAAGGCTCATTTTAAACCAATCTAGTTTTCTTTGAGAAATTAAAATCTGCTAATTTTAATGCTTAATTTCTTCCATCATTACACAAATTTAAAAACTTTACGTTTATTACCATAATATAGCTTCAGCCTATAATTGTTTCTTTAACTAAGTTTTAGATATAATTGTTGTTGGAAGGGGCACATGTATACTGTGAGCAACATTTGTCCCTATTATTTCACTCAAAATTTTAACAAAAACATACATTATTATGATTAATTTTTATCATAAAAAGTATGATTTTTTTTTTCCTAAAATTAAATAGACGTTACATTACACCTGATAATTTGAATACTAATAATTCATTTTTTGAATATAGAAAAGACACTAATGTACTGATTAGTAGTATGCGCTATACAATGGAAGTAACCCGTATGGTTATCAGAAATCAAATCCGAGACCTCTATACCCTACCATATTCGTGGAAGATAGAATGACCAATCAAATCACACTCTGATTGGCATACCGGTGATAAATAAATAATAGGACAAAAATGTACACATAAATAAACCATCATTTAGTTTTTGCAAAGACTCAACTATGTGGTTAAGATTATAAATTGTAGTTAAGATTATTCTCTTAACATAAACATATGAATCCATGCTTTTGATATGTACATTACACTAAATTAATTTTGATTAATCATTTCCGTTGTTTCTTTTTGCAGAAACCTAGGTTGGTGACTGGTGAGTTCCATTCCAATTTGAATTTTTTGTTTTTAAACTAAATTAAGGATACTGTTAATTTCAGCAAAATCCCCAAAAATGTACTATTAAAAACAACTGAAGATGAAACGGTAAAAATGTGTTGATAATTAATTCGTTTTTGACAATCCAATTAATTATTTAAATAATAATAAAAGGAAAAAGCAGAATAAAAGCAGCTGAATTGGGAAGAAGAAAAAGGAAAAGAGAATAACCAAAGGTTTTTGAATGGGACCCACACTCAAATCTGTGACAGGGACTGCAGTTTCATTTTTCAGCTCTTCTTCTTTATTAATCAACCAAAATGCCTCTCCTTCTCTCTCTTTCCTCTTCCTCTCTCTAGAAAATTTTAAATATATATATATATATACACACTAATTTCATTATAAGAAGATTAAATTAAAAGAAGGGAGCTTTGTATTTTTGTGGGTTGTGTGTGAATTCTAAAGCAAAGCCAAAGCAAAGTCTCCTATTTCACACCTTTCAATCTCCAAGGCCATGGATGAAGAATCTAGGGCTTCTTACTCCTACAAGGTCTGTTCAGGTTTCTTATTTTGGTATCTCTCTTACTTCCAATTTGATCATTTTTTTGTCATGGTATAGCTTCTGGGTTTTGGTTCCTTTCTGGGTTTCTCTTATTTAAGCACAGTTTCATCTTTTGGGTTCAAAACTTTCGTCTTTAAAAAAATTTGAGCATTTGGGAAGATGAATTTCTTGGAATTTTGATGAAAAAGAAAACATTGTTATGGTTTTTGTTTCATTTTACTCAAAAAATGACTGTATGGGCTTTGTATTTTTTGTCTTGAAGATCTATTAACAAACTAGGTTTTTGAGATTTTTGGAGTTTTTATGGTCTGTTTTGTCTGGGTGCTTTAGCTTTTTGGCCCTTTTAGTTTTTGGGTGACTTAAGGATTTTTGGAAGCTTTGGATAATTGTTATGGAGGAGGTTGAAGCAGCTAACAGGGCAGCTGTGGAGAGCTGCCATAGGGTTCTGAGTTTGTTGTCTCAAACTCAAGATCAGGTCCAGTATAGGAATTTAATGGTGGAAACTGGAGAAGCTGTGTTTAGGTTCAAGAGAGTTGTTTCTCTTCTAAATTCTGGTTTAGGTCATGCAAGAGTTAGGAAACTCAAAAAGTTACCAACCCCTTTATCCCAAACCATCCTTTTAGATAACCCACACCATAGAACGACTGATCATTCATCCAAGAATTTTCAGCTTCTCCAACCTGGTAATGACCTTGACAGCCACCCAGTTCAAGAATTGGGTTCATCTAATGCTAAAAGTTCCCTTTGTTTGGGTCCCCCATCTTTGGAGTTGAGTTCAAATGGGAAAAGCCCTCTCCACCTCGCCCAACAGACACCTTCAGCTCATTATCACTTCCTTCAGCAGCAGCATCGGTTGCAGCTCCAGCACCAGCACCAGCAAATGAAACAACAAGCTGAGATGATGTTTAGAAGAAGCAATAGTGGGATTAACTTGAACTTTGATAGCTCTAGCTGTACACCTACAATGTCATCAACTAGATCTTTCATATCTTCCTTGAGTATAGATGGTAGTGTGGCTAATGTGGAAGGAAGTTCATTCCACTTGATCGGGGCACCTCGGTCCTCAGACCAGAGTTCTCAGCAACACAAGAGAAAGTGTTCCGGAAGAGGAGAAGATGGGAGCATGAAATGTGTAAGCAGTGGTAGGTGCCATTGCTCAAAGAAAAGGTTAGATTATTCCTCCTTTCGTTTACTTATGTTTATTTAATTATGGTGCAAAAGTTTGCATCTTTCCTTTTCCTTTTTAGATCAATTTTTGCTGATATCGTGTGATTTATTGGCAGGAAACATAGGGTAAAGAGGTCAATCAAGGTACCTGCTATCAGCAACAAGCTTGCTGATATCCCTCCTGATGATTACTCATGGAGGAAGTATGGGCAGAAGCCAATCAAGGGTTCTCCTCATCCTCGGTATGTCCTATTCTTTCACTTGTATTGTTACTTATGATTGGAATATGAGCAATTTGTTTACTTTTTTCTCTTTACTGACATATATGTTTGATTCGCTTCTGATTTGTTGAATTATCTGCTGACTTGCTTGTATTTATTCTACTCTTCAATATGCCTTTTATGTTCTAGATATATCTTTTTAAATAGAATAATCTTCAAGGTGGTATATTAATTATTAATTTGCGGCCTCCCCTCTACCTGCATATGTCTCTGTGAGACTATGTATGTTCTGCCTTTCTAGCAACTGCTGAGGTAGCTGTATGAAAAAAGCTTAACCTCATTGGACCTATTAAGAATTATAAAAAAATTGTGAGCTGTGTTGAATTATAGTTATTGGTATGATGTGAAGTGCTTTTCATCAGGATATAAAACTAACTAAAAGCTCTGGATTTGGCTGATTTCATATGATTTTGTAATAATGCTGGTGAGTGAATGGGCAGCAATTGGTAGTCAAGTGGATCTTAGTTAGTTATTCACTCATAATTTCCATTTTTAGTTCACAGCCATCTCCAAATTTTACTTTTGCTTTTCCTCTATGCCTACATTGATCTTTATTTTTACAAATTGTTTGTGCTTATTCTAGATTTCAAGGAACTTATTTTGATTAAGCTTTCCTTTTGAACTTGATGCAGGGGATATTATAAATGTAGTAGCATGAGAGGTTGTCCAGCAAGGAAGCATGTCGAGAGATGCTTGGAAGACGCGTCCATGCTTATCATTACTTACGAAGGTGAACATAACCATCCCAGGTTACCCTCACAATCTGCAAACACATAATCTTCTCGCGCTGTCATCTCAAGCTTCTTGCTGTTCCAGTAATCACAACTTTTAGAAAAAAAAAAAGGCTTCTGTATATATTTTGAATGCTTAAAGTCTAGGATATATATTGGGGGCGCTTTTTTTTTTTTTTTTTTTGTCTTGGTTTCCATTTTGACTCTGGGAATTTGGCTTTTCCCAAGCCATGTTAGCAATTAGGCCAGCAAGCTTCAAGTGAAGCACACCGATCAAACGTAGAACTGGGGCTTTAAATTGTAAGAACTCTTTTGTCCTCCATGGCAAATGCTCGAAAACAGTTCCAGAAATTTTCATCCCAAGTTGGTAATGCCCAAATTATTGTAAATTTTTCCTTAAATTTTCCCTTTTTTTTTTGGATAGATTTTCATAGTATTCTAGTTTTGCCTTGATAGACTGACATGGAATGCAAATTAAAACTAATTTAGTCTTGTCAAAGTAGGTCTTAAATTCAATTTCCATTGGAGTGATGCTGATTGAATATTGAAGAAGAAACAAGTGCTTACTTTGTATATGAATTATATATAGGAATATATGATTATAGCGGTTGCAATGTCTATTGCAAAATACATTAGATAATCAAAACTACAGTTAAAAGGGAGGAGTGTGATTCAATCTATTACCCATTTTGTAAAACTTTTACAGTTGCCAAATCAATTTCTTTGACAAGTTTGAGTACTATAGGAACTCCTAATAAGCCATCAAACAAAGAACTCAAATAAAGAGGGATCAAAAGTCTAGAAGAATTTGACTTAGGTTTGAGTAGCTTGTAAATATGGGAATCAGAATTTCCTTAAATATGAGAAGAATAAAAAAAAAAAAAAAATCTTTGCAAATGGAAGGGAATTATTCAAAATTTATCTAAGCCCTTAAAAGAAGAACAAAGAAAGAAAAGGGTATATAGCAGAAGAAGCAAAGCATGTGAGTTGCAAAGGGACCAATATGGGCTATCATACTTAGAGTATAATTGGAATTAAATTGTCTTTGGGCTAAAATCCCAAAATCTTTGAAAATTATGAAAGCAAAGACATTCTCTATGGCCTACACCTGCCCTAATTTGGTATGCAGTCTCTCAAAACAACCCAATACCCGTCAAGAAAAGGTCCCATTGTTTTTAGGGTTTGAGCATTACCCATTTAATGCAATGCAGGAGCTGTAAGCTCAAGGTTAGTTTCTATGATTGAGTGGTGGGTAGTGGTACACCTGAACTGAAACTGCTTTACAAATTACAACTTTCTCTTTCTGTTTTTTTCCAGTCTTCGGTAGTTATGACTATTGAACGTGTTAATGGGAATGATTTTAAACCTTGGGATAATTTTCCAACCTTGGAATACAAGTTTTGGACCTTTAACTCTCAATTTTCTTTATAGGTGGCATATTATTATTCATCTGTGTATACATGTCAATAATATATCATTATTCAGTTTTTGTATTTCTGATATATGGGTATCTTTTTTTTTTTTCTCCTTTTGGTAGCTTAATCTTATTAAGATTTTTTTAGAAGATGATATGAAAAGTAAATTTGATTTTTAATTATACTATTGTTTAATGCCTTTTTTCTTATTGAATAACATATATCTCTAATCTTCTGAATTAGACCTAATCCTACTTGCATTGGATTAGTCCATTAAAAGGTTAAATTCTCAGCAGATATTTTTCCATTAACAAGAATCAAATTATTTGCTTAAAAGTAAGAGTGTTGAATCACTTACACTGACATCCATTAATCCTTAATGATATTTTTAAATACAATTAAAGTCGTAGTGATTAAAACAGAGTTTTTTTTTTGAAAAAGTATTAAATTGAAGTTAAACAAGTTTATTTAGTTGAACAAGTGGGCTTTCTTAATCCTTTGGTGAAAAAAATCTTTCTATGAGAGACATAGAAAGCATCTTCAATCATGTAATGAATTTGCTTATATTGTACTTATCTAGTTTTTGACTTTTGACTATGTCTTATTTTCAATTTGAGTTGTACTAAGTACTGACCACTGATGTTAAACCATTTTTTCCCTATTTTCTCGTTTGAATTTTTATTATTATCGTTTTTGGCCATACAAAGTGCGATGACAATGACGTATTATGGAATTGTTAAAGGATGGGCAAACGCCCATCTCCACTTTTCATGTTGTATACCTACTTTTATTTTCACATAGCGATGAAAAACAAATAGACGCCAAATTTTGCCTGGTGTAGTGTCAAGTGTGCACTACAGGGTTCCAATCCCCAGCCCCCAATATTGAAAATATGTGCATCTGCTATACTGATGATATTATGGTATCTAAGAACCGCCATATCATAACAATTTAAGATTACAGTCATCGCAATGTATTAAAGGAAGCTCTAGTTTTCAAAACAGACTTTTCCAAAGATCCATTTCTCACGAAGTAACCAGGAAGGATTTCATTTTTTATTAACCCCTTGAGACAGTTGATTAGAAATACAATTACGAAAACAATGTTGGTTTGATACATGCACTGAGTTGGCGAAAGCCGCTTGACTTACACTGGCCAAGCGGCCATGGCAAACAGCATTCATACACACCCAATCTCATACAAAGCATACTTCGGCTGCATATGTCAAAGACATTTTCATCCGGGAAAAAACAATCGAAAGACAACATTACTAACCAATTGCAACTATTATTTACAATTCAGGGTTCTAGTTAAACCTTATTCAAAAAAAAAAAGGATCTATTAGATGAGCATAAAGATTCATTTCAGTATCAGTAACATCAGTAATCATCTACCACAGAAAATTTACAAGAAAAATAAGCACACTAGCATTTATACAATTTCTTGAATTTGAGTACATAAAAATATCCTGTAGATAGATTTTAAACAGGTCTTTAATTATATCAATAATTTTATTTAACCGAACGAAATACACCATAACGAAACTGATAAATCTAGCACAAAGGCAATTTCCACATTTCGAAAAAGTGACTCAAGAATTCAAATTCATAATTTTTTATTTCTAACCAAATGGTAGCAAATATTGGACATCTTTTTCCTTCTTGGCATGGAATCAGCAACACTAATCAATCCAAACAAACATTTGAAATTATAAAAACTTTCCATCGAAGACATCAAATAGTAACGAAAATTGATATTCAAATAAAACTAACTTCCAAACTTTTCTTTAACATTAGAGAGAACTGTTATTAAAACTTAGAAGTCTAACCAAGTAAAACAAAAGCAAATTTAACAACTAGCACAACAAAATACTTCCCTCTAAAGGATTCATGGCATTCACAAAAACTTCACTTGAGGGGAATAAACCTGGAAGAGTGAGTAGCACCAATACCAGGTCTTCCATGCTTAACAGGCTTGTAGGAAATTGAGAACTCAGCTAAATAATGCCCAATCATTTCAGGCTTGATTTCAACCTGATTGAATGTCTTGCCATTGTAAACTCCAATGATGCTACCAATCATTTCAGGTACTATGATCATGTTACGAAGATGAGTCCTAACTGGCTCAGGTTTCTCACCAGGTGGAGCCTCTCTTTTCTGCAACAAATTGTAAAAGCCTTTCAGTCTAATTTTGGATACACATATCAAACCAAGTGAGTATCAAGAATTATTATCCACCAACAAAACACATTTAATACAACAATTACACGAAATCCTCTTATTTATTTATAGAGACATCAACTGAAGGTGAACCGCATTTCAATTCTGAAAAAGTAGAATTTCACCAACTAAACAACAAGTTTTTATAAAATACAAAAAAGCATAAAGATTAACACCACCATCTATTACGCAGGTTATACTTACTAGGCGAGGTTCTGATACACAACATAACTAAATCAAGCCCCATCAATGAAAAGGGTTAAGGGCCGTAAAAATACAACTGACCAATGAAGCAAGAGAGCATTAGTCATGTCATTATCTGCTACAAACCAACAAGAATTATTGCAGACAATTGTTAGGAACAATTCTCAGAATAGTTATGTCCCAAAATTGTTATGGATCTATATATACTGCCTCAAGACACTTCATGTTATAAAATAATGTTTATTGCACACAAACATTTACCCAAAAAAAAATCAGCAGCAGTCAGGGACACAAAGGGGCAAGGCACACTCTAGCGTTCTCAAATGTACAGTGGGCTAATAAAATTAGATATGTTATAGGTCTCATGCATTATTACTGTCATACAAAACTTTAAATACAACAACAATTATAAAGTCTTAGCCACAAACTAGTTGGGGTCAGCCGTATAGATCCTCTACTGTTATCCACGGAATAAATAATAACTAAATAAGTAAATAAATATATGTAAATATAAATATAAATAAATAATAAAACTGATACTATGTAGGTTCTAAGACATGGATCCTATGCCTTCATTCTAGCCTATCACTAACTAAACTCTCATCTATGTCTAAAATCATGAGATCTCTAGCAATAACTTCCCTACAAATAGACTTAAGTCTACCTCTACCCCTCTAAGTTCTCTCTACCACTAATGTATCACATTTGAGTGCTGCTGCATGAGCATACCATATGCAACGCAAGACATGCCCAAACAAAACCTTAAATATATAACACCAGTTTAAAACCAAGGTTTTGTATTTCACATAACAGCCAAATCAAAACAATTCAATTTTATTCGTCCCTATGAAAACTACCTCTTTCCATTCACCAACACAACAAACAAAAGCCAAATTCTAATAAAGGAAACATGAAGGCTCACAGTTACTTATGCGAACAACATAGACCAATAATTCTATCTGTAATTTCCACAGAAAATCCTCAAGGCAAAAGTGAAAGAAGAGAAATACTTGCTCTTTGCATATATTTTGGATTAAGTAGTTTCATGTTCATCAGCAAACCTAATTCAAGATCAGTGTTACACAGAAAACCACTTTCGCAGCATGTGAAAGACTCGTGAATAGTCCACAGACATTATGGACCAAGAGAACTTCAATGTTATGCAATATAAATGGCCATTTCACAGTCTACTCTATCTCTGATAACACTAGAGGTTCTGTCATTGGTCTTCTCTTCTGTCTCCTCCTCTTCCATATATTTTGGTTTTTAAGTAGTTCCGTGTTAATCACCATCAACAACAACAAAACCTAATTCAAAATCAGCGTAAGCATACATAGAAAAAACGCTTTATAGCCCGTGAATACTATATTGACGCACACTGCCATAGTTCAGAATCTCATAACATCTATCCTACGAATCAGGTAAACTCCGATGATAGGCATTTCCCGCCAAAGACACTCCCAGGAAACTCAACTGCCCTACATAGTTTACTACACTGAACTAAACTTTACAGTCATTTACCAATTATTGGGAACTTGGAAGCATTCACTTCAATTCATGCACTAGTTGTAAAATCAGTGAGAAAATTCAACATGATAACTCATTTAGTTCCTAATAAACATACAATGAACAAATACAATTCATCTCATTCATAATGCTATGAATTAACAACATTCTAATCTAAGCAACCACAATCAGTGGTAAATCAAATCAAGCCAAAAGAACATTAAGAATAGTAAAATTGTTGCAAATCATACCGCCTTGCGCAGCTTCTTGATGAGTGCCATAGGCTTCCTCTTCAAACCTCTCTGAAACCTGAAACGAATATAAAATTAGTATCGAAAGTACAAATTAATTAATTTCAGCAAGAATGATGAAAAAAAAAAAAGACGCGATTGAAAATTATAAGATCACCTTCTGCGAGCACGAGCAGGAAAAAGCTTGACAAGATCATCAGTGGACATATCCAAGAGAGCATCCAAATCAACTCCTCTGAAACTAAATTTCTTGAACGTTCTCTTTTTTGGCTGGCCAGCAGCAGCAACCTCGGTATCAACATCCGCCTAACAATAAAAAAGATAGCATGTAAGCATTCCAATGTCATATGTACATCAGTCTCCTGTTGATTTTTGAGAAAATGTTGGAGAAGGAAAGAAAATTTCCAATAATTTCTCTCGATCCCGAAATTCTATCGAAAATTTTTCGAGGCCACGGCCATTAAACTTCTGGTTAATGATTACCATGTTTAGATGTAGAGGCAGAGAAGCAACACCCTGCAAACTGAAACTGCTGTTGTGAATTCTGCGATGACTAGGGTTTTTGAGATGGTAAGGTTAATTTATAGGGTGCCCGATAAGTTCCTGGATCGTGGGTTTCTCTTATTCGACTCTCCTGGGTTGAATTCGACCCGATCGCTCGGCCAATTTTTTTTTTGACTAATCACTTAGGATCTGCTACCCGTCCAAAATACCTCTTGCATTTTTCATAACAAATTCGCAAAAAATTCACAAAATTTTACATTATGTTTGAATGAAGGGAGTGAGAGGTAATTAATAGAACAACAAAAGAGGATAAGGAGGGAGAATGATAAGAATGTGTATATTAAAAATTAGTGATATTTGGAAAGAGGTACCCTCATTATCTATGCTTACACTCCAATTTGAGGTTTGAGGGGTAGGAGAAAGTAAGGCTTACCCCTATGTACCCTCCTGTAACCTCTTTCCAAACAAGAGTGAACTTACCCCTCTTTATCATTACTTACCCTTAAACCAAACAAGGGGTTATATACATCTTATTAAGTCAGTTGTATTACTATTTATGAGTACTTATTTAATAAAAATTTAACTGTTTAAAAATATTAAATTTTAAATAATTGAAAAACATAATAAAATTTTAAATTTTCCGGTTATGACAACTATTATTTATTCTCAAATAAAAAAAATACAACAATAATTATAATTAATTAAAATTTAACAAACTTTAATATTTTTATTAGAGAATTAATTACAATAGATTTTCTTTATATTTTAAATTCTTGTAATTAGTTGTAATATTCTTGTAGTTAGCTGTAATCCCCTGATTCCTTGTAATTAAATTGTAATTTCATAATTCTATGATAGTTTCCTATTTTTGTGTTTTGGGCAATTCTCAGTAATGCCCAACCTTTGTATATATATTCATTCTTAATCAAATGAAAACGCTAAGCCATATGTTTCTCAATACTCTTCTTTTATCTCAACATGGTATCAAGAGCCTCATATTCTCTTTTTTTTTTTATGCTGCCAATCTCCTCAATGTCTTCCGATGCCAACTCCTCTTCCACCAATGATCCTTTCACCGTCCAAAACTCCTAGGATCCTTAACACCTTCTTATTACAATCAATCTCTCCAATATCACCAAATTGACATCCACCAATTATCCCACGTGGAGCCTTCAAATCCAATCTCTTCTTGAAGGTTATGATCTTCATTGATTCATTGATGGCACTCATTCTCCACCACCACCCACCGTCATCGTCAATAATGTTGCATCCCCAAATCCGGAATACACAACCTGGAAACGTCAAGATCGTCTCATCTTTAGCACCCTCATTGGTGCTATATCTGTTTCTCTGCAGCTACTTATTGCTCGCACCACCACTTCTCTTGATGCATGGCAAACTTTAGCCAATACCTACGCCAAACCATCTCGTTGTCATATTAAACAATTAAAGGAACAATTAAAGTGGTGTAACAAGGACTCAAAATTAATTACTGAATATATGCAGGCGATTAAAAATCGTACCGATGAACTTGCTCTTTTCGGGAAGCCAGTTGATGATAAGGACCTTATTGATCAGGTTCTTGAAGGACTTGGTAATGAGTGCAAATTCGTCATTGATGCAATTAATGCTCGTGACGCGCCAATTTCTTTTGTTGAGCTCCATGAGAAACTTCTCAACAAAGAAGCCTCTTTTTAGATCGCTCAACCACCTCCCCTATCACTACCAGCAATGGCAAATCCTACAGCCTTTTGGAATCGTCCAAATTGGCGTCCACCAGCCACCAATCCACAGCAACCAGGCCCTACCACTGTGCTTTCCCCTCATACTCAACACCAATCTAAACTTTATTTGGGTCGCTGTCAAGCATGTGGCACTTAGGGACACACTGCAAAATAATGCTCCATGTTTCGGCTTGTCACCAATCAACCATCCTTGACACCTCGTCCTCAAGGCTCTCGGGGTTCTCGCCCCTTTACACCTTGGCAACCATAAGCTAATCATGTTTCTCTCAGTAATAACACTACTCTTACTTGGCTGCTGGATAGTGGAGCATCTTATCACGTTACGTTTGACTTGAGAATTTCTCTCTTCATAACCCGTATCAAGGATCTGATGATGTCATGATCGGTGATGGATCAACCTTTCACATCACCCATACTGGTTCTACTACCATACCCACTTCCTCTCACACCTTTACTTTACAAAATGTCCTTTGTGTTCCTTCCATGAAAAAGAACTTAATGTCAATTTGTCAATTTTGCACTACTAACCATGTTTCCATTGAATTCTCACCCTCTGCTTTTCAAGTGAATGATCTAAACACGAGAGCAATTCTTTTGATGGGTGAACCTAAGGATGGTCTATATGAGTGGCCGACTTCATCCCTTCAGTTACCTCTCCACCGTTGCTTGCATTTTTCAGTGTCAAGACCACTTCGTCCGAATGGCACTCCAGATTGGGTCATCCATCTGTTTCTATCATGAGAAATATTGTTTCCAAGTTTTCTTTACCATTGTCTAGTCCGTAATCCTCTTCCACACATTGTAATTCCTGTTCGTGTAATAAAAGTCATAAAATTCCATTTTCTTCTTCTACTTTAACCTCATCCCATCATCTTGAACTTATTTTTTTTTATGTATGGACCTCTCATGTTTGCTCTGTTGATGGTTTTCAATACTATGTTATTTTTGTTGATCATTATACACGATATATTTGGTTTTATCCACTCAAACGAAAATCCTATGTGTATGATGCCTTTGTGCGCTTCAAGCTATTAGTTGAAAATCAATTTAATCATCAAATTGTTACCTTATATTCGGATAATGGTGGTAAATATCAAGCCCTTGATAGTTTTCTCTCCACTAATGGTATATCCCATCTTACTACACCACCTCATACACCAGAACATAATGGTTTTTTTTAACACCGTCATTGTCATATTGTTGAAACCGGTATATCTTTTCTCACAATGCATTAATGCCTCCAACTTATTGGACTTATTCCTTTGCCACCGCTGTATATCTCATCAACCATATGCCTACACCCACACTACACCTTTTATCTCCTTTTGAAAAACTCTTTGAGTCTCAGCCTAACTACACTAAACTTTGGGTGTTCGGTTGCCTATGATATCCGTGGCTTTGTCCTTATTCTCAACATAAACTTGACTCTCGTTCCACTCCTTGTGCCTTTCTAGGCTACTCTTTAACACAAAGTGCTTATCTCTGTCTTGATCTGTCCACTTCTAAAATATATATTTCTCGTCATGTCAAATTTCTTAAAAACTCTTTTCCTTTTACCACTCACCAACCTCATCTATCTCATCCCACTCCACAAATCATTTTCAAATGGCTTCCCCCAGTCCAAATTCTACCCATTTCAAGTGGCTCACTCAATACGCCTCCACAAAGAGATTCCTCGTGTCAACATCCATCACATAATGCCCAATTAACCCTCGACCTTTGTCCATAAACCTCTTATTACCTAGACACAGTTTGATTGATCGCTAAGAAACCACGGTCGAACGTTTTCCACCAGAACCACACCATTCTAAGACCCCTTCTACTTCAACCATAACTCAACCTACCCATCAAAATACCCATCCCATAACCACTAGAGCGAAAAATAACATCCACAAACCCCTAACCAAGATGAATCTCATTGCTATCCTTTCTCAACCATCAGACATTGAGCCTCATACTATTACCCAAGCGCTTAAAGATCCCAAATGGAGGCAAGTTATGAATGATGAGTTTGATGCTCTTGTTTGGAATGAAACTTGGGAACTTGTTCCATCTACATCTCTGCAGAATCTTGTTGGATGTAAATGGGTTTTTTGTATTAAATGGCTTCCTGATGGTTCTATTGATAAGTACAAAGCCAGATTAGTTGCCAAAGGCTTTCATCAGCGACCTGAAATGGCTTTTTATTATGCCTTTAGTCCGGTTGTCAAGCCAACAACAATACGCCTTATTCTAAGCCTCACAGTCAGTAGAGGTTAGCAGTTGCGACAATTGGATGTTAATAATGCCTTTCTCCAAGGCCATCTTTCCGAAGATGTCTACATGGCACAACAACCGGGATTTGTTGATAGAGATAATCCAACACATGTATGCAAATTAAAGAAGGCTATATATGGACTCAAGCAGGCCCCACGGGCTTGGCACCTTAAACTTCGCCAGTTCCTTATCGAGTCTGGGTTCACAAACTCACATGCAGACACTTCTCTATTCATTCTCCACTTTGGTGATATTACTATATATCTATTTGTTTATGTGGATGACATTATTATTACAGGTACCAACTCTAATATCATTCAGCGCTACATTAACCTTCTAGCATAAAGATTTTCAATCAAGGACCTTGGTGCCTTGTCTCACTTTCTCGGCATTGAGATTCTTGACACTCAATCTGGTCTGTTGCTTACTCAAAGACGATACATCACTGATCTTCTTGCCTGAACAAAAATGTCTGGTGCAAAACCTATTGCTACATCACTTGTTATAGATGGAAAACTCACACTTCATTCAGGTACAGCTCTGACTGACTACATAGATTATAGAACAATTGTTGGAAGTCTACAGTATATCTGTCTCACCCGCCCAGACATAGCATATGCTGTTAACAAACTTTCCCAATTCATGCATCGCCCGACGTATGAACATTGGAATGCTGCAAAACGACTGCTTTGCTATCTCTGTGGCACATCGACCTATGGATTATTTCTTCATAAGGACAATCCATTATCTCTTCATGCCTTCTTAGATGTAGATTGGGCTGGTAACAAATACGATTATACCTCTACTAGTGCCTATATTGTCTATCTTGGTCGTCATCCTATTTCTTGGTCGTCATCCTATTTCTTGGTCATCCAAGAAATAGCAGACAGTTGCTCGATCATCCACAGAAGCTGAGTATTGATCAGTTGTTACCGTTGCTTCAAAAATTAATTGGATATGTTCCTTTCTCACAGATTTTGGCGTCACTCTACCTACACTGCCTGTTATCTATTGTGACAATGTTGGTGCTACCTATCTTTGTTGTAATCCAATATTCCATTCGCGCATGAACCATGTTGCAATTGATTATCACTTTATTCGAGATCAAGTTCAATCAGGTGCTCTTTGTGTTACTCATGTTTCCTCAGCAGATCAACTTGCAGATGCTCTTACAAAACCGCTATCACGAAGTCACTTTCAGGAATTAAGGGGCAAGATTGGCATCTCCTCTGGAGCTCAATCTTGAGGGGGCATATTAGAGAATTAATTACAATAGATTTTCTTTATATTTTAAATTCTTGTAATTAGTTATAATATTCTTGTAGTTAGCTGTAATCTATTGATTCCTTGTAATTAAATTGTAATTTCATAATTCTAGGATAGTTTCCTATTTTTGTGTTTTGGGCAATTCTCAGTAATGTCCAACCTTTGTGTATATATTCATTCTTAATCAAATGGAAATGCTAAGCCATTGTTTCTCAATATTCTTCTTTTATCTCAACAGTTTTTATTTTTTTTCTTATTAAATGTGTCACGTTCTGAAATTTGTAAAACCTGGAATATCCGGTAACCTAAAAGTGAAGAAATACAATGAATTAATTAATGAAAAAATTTAGGAATAGATATGCCAAAGGAATGGTAGCAAAGGAATGGTATGTACATTATCCGGAATTGGAAACAAGGAGTTGAGACTATACAAACAAAGGTAGCAACATTGAACCAAATTCGATTAATTTTTATATTAATATGGGAAATGAATTTCAAAAAGTATAAAACATAAAAGTTGTAGTTTGATATGTTTAGAATAACATACTGGTTCAGTTTTAGTGAATTCTACAAGCTCAAAAAGTTATACTAAATCAAATGGAACCTACACTTGGGAAATGTTCAAGCAGAACCTGAGACATTAACCTAGATTTTGGACTACTAGATGACCTAGTTTGTAAAAGTACAAAACACAAAAGTTGTTCCATTATGTCTCAGCTATATTTAGAAATTAGAATCATTTAATTTGGAGTTATACGGACAGAGATATGATTAATATAGTAAATAGTGCGCAAGCTACCTCTGGCAGTATAGAAGGGTTGGGCGAAAAATATTGCCAAAAATTACCTATGACTAGTATTGACTTGAAATTTTTACACAATGTAGCCTTAGATGTTTAGTTTTATTTGGCATAAGAATTATTAAAATTAGTGTAATATACAGAAATATATTAAGAAGGAAAGACAGGAAGGTCATAAGGAGGTACTAAGAGGATCTAATTGGGATTTATCCAAAAGTTAAAGGGTATTTATGTAAAACTAAAATTAAGCGTCGGACGTTGTTAGTAGTACCAATATCTGACCTTAGGAGTGAATTCTCGGGATTCATTGGGTCATAGCATTTTTAACGCTGCATCACGATTTTTTCCAAAAATGCAAGCATGAAAAGTTATAACGAAAATTCTACGGAAAAACCTAATTGTAAAAACTTTGCTTAAAGAGGGGACTATTTGGTAAAGGGTAAAACTAAAGGTATGAACTTTGGGACCAAGCAAAATTTGGTGTGTGCATCGATTTGGTCACATCCTGACCATCCATATTTGTTGGCACGGCTAAATGCTAGCCATTAGATTAAAAATAAAATAAATCAAAAATAAAAAGAAAATATAAAAGGAAGAAGGTGGACATAAGATGGATTATTAATTAGAGGTAAGAAGCAAATCCTTTCATTTGCTTCCATACATATGGCTGGCCACATCTAGGACAAAATAACCAAGGGATATTTTGTATCATCAAGTGGAATTCAAGGTGATTTACCTAGAAAATTCAAACTCCAAAGCTAAGGTAAGCATATTTAACTTTTGATTATCATTTAAATATGTTATTTAGGAAGAATTAATAAAGATATGATTATGAAATTTTAGAGTTTTACATGGTAGATGATTGAATAATAAAGATGAGATGATTAATAGATTAAATAGAACTTACATGTTTATTAAATAAAATGGAAAGGAAAGTTGAAATTACATGCTAGCAGTTTGGTAGGGTTAGGTTTGTACGTAATTTTCATGATGATGGGGATGAAATTGGGAGATATGATTGAAGAGAAAGTTGAACATATATGTCTTAGCTAACCAAAGGAGTGAGAATCAATTCATTTCAATATGTATAAAGAAAGATATGGTCAAAATAGTAGAACGTGTATAGGCTATAGTAGACAAACTGGGCAGCAGGATAGTCCAGTGTTCAATGAATTTTTAGGCCATGAAAGAGATTGAATTTGAAGAAGTATAAAAATATGAAACATGTAGGTTAACATGTCTACTATACCCCTATAAAACAGTTTGGGAAAAAACTATGTATGTAGAAGTTTATACCTTACTAACTAAGAGGAGTGCCCTGTGCACGTCCAACATCAGGAGTGTGAATTTTGCCTCATAATTTGTCTACCTTAACAATATAATTTGAGAAAGAGGTAAAATACAAAGTTATTCTTCTTTATGTTAGTAAACTTTAAAAGTTAGAATCACCTTAATTGGACTTCTAGAGAAAAAGATATGACTAAAATAGTATTAGGCGTACACTCTGGAATTCTAAGTCTGGATAGAACTGAACATGTGACTTTAGCTCAAATTTTGACTACATTATTGACATAATTTGAATTATGTTAGAAGACATTTTATACTTATATATGTTAGCAAACTATAGAATTAAGAATCATTTCATTTAGACTTAAAATGAAAGAGATATGATTAAATTAGTGTTCTGTGTGCAAGCAAAATAGGGCAGAGAGTGAGAGTGGATTAGATACAGTGCCAGAGCTTACATATAGCTTCATTAATTTTGAAATTTATATGAATCGTAGCCTTATGTGTCTAGTTTAAATAAAATCATGGATCATCTTGATTGGAGTTGTACAAATGAAGTTATGAATAAATTAGCGGATATTGCGTAGAACGAAATGAGCAGTCAATAGGAGAGAGCTTAAAATGCAACTAAAAATTATGTGTAACTAGTTTTAGTATGAAACTTCAATTATAGAAAGTTTCATATATCTAGTTTAATTAGAAATAAGAATAATTGATATGAGACAAGTTATTGGAATGTGAAAATAAGTAAATATATATGAAAATATAGTAAAGAGTAAAATAGACTGTAATACAACCAATAGAAGTATTAAAAAGGTTTATTAATGTTGCAATCATTTGATAGAATAGATGGCAATACAAACTGACTAGTCAAGGACACACAAAAGGCAAACGCGGAGCGAAGAACACAACATGGGTAACAGGTTTGGTACTTTACCATTGTGTAATTATATTTAAATAAATATGTTTTGTGATATGCTGTCAACATGTGCACCGTGCTATTATAGTGTGTTGCTATGGAATGCTGTGGAATGCTATGTGTGATTTATGAGACATTATTATGTGGAATTATATTAAATAAAGTATAAAGTACCCACTGAGCTAGTAGCTCAGCAAGTTTAGTGTTTGCTAAACTTATAGGTTAAGGAAAGACAAAAAGAATCAAAATAGTCAAATAGCATCAGGCTCATAAAAAATACTTAGAATGTCATATACTGCAGATAGAAAAGTCAGGAGTCAGAAAGGACACCAAAGCAAAAGAAGAAAAATTTTATGAGGTAATGTTTTATATACCATAAAGCATATGTTGTGACACACTTAGCTCGGCTAAAGTTAGTCAAGTTAAGAAGTGTTACAAAATATTTTATATTTTATGGATAATGGGTTGGTGGTTACAGGTACCCGCCCCAATCAACAAAAATTAAATAGGTTTGGTTTTGCGGATTTCTATGGATGAAAAACTAAATTCATACCAAATCTGTGAAGGGTACTAAAATTATATACCAAATCCGTTTATGCATTATCCTAATTGGTTTTTAGTAGATTTGATTAACGGATACCCTTGAAAAACTGCTTCGTTGCCATCCCTACTAATCACTAATGGGAGAATTATTTTTTAGTCCCTAAATTAAAAATTAATAATTAATTTGCTTTCAAGTCCTCTTATTTTCAAAAATATACTTTAAATTTGCTTTCGTACGTATTTTGTCTATTTTGATGTTTGCAACGTCCCAAAATCCAATTAGGGTTTGAAGGAATAAATTGAAAAGAGTTGAAAGTTTAAAGGTTAAATTGAAATTTGCCACAAAGATTAAATTGGAAGAAAATTTAAAGTTTAAAGATTAAATAGTAAAAGATAAAATTTTGAGAATTGACTTGTAATTGATCAAAAGACCAATTGGTAAAATTAGAGAGACTGAGGATTTAGTGCTAAGTTTATCTAAAAGATGACACTTTTTTTTTAACATATCTATCCTAATCTAGGGAGAGGGGGGAGGTAGGAGTCGAACCCAAGTTGTGTCGAACCCAAGCTGTGCCGGGAGAAACTCAGCGCCTTAACCAACTGAGCTAAAGCATGCTTCCCTAAAAGATAACACTTAGCTCTTGCTTGTTGTGGTTTTGGCATATGGTATGATTAAGGCCATAAGATGAGTTTGGTTAGCTAAAAGATGGCCATTGATTATAGTGAAGGGGTGGAGGGAGGTATTTAAGCTGGAAGTGTATAAATTTAGAGGAGTTTTGAACATATTTTCTTCTATTTTCTCTCCATCAAAACCATACAAGCAAACTTAAATATACCTTAGAGTGTTCTTCAAAAGTTAAGAGCAAAATAAGAAACAAAATTTAATCTAGTTTAACTAATTTTTGAAGGAGTTGGTGTTTAATATTTGAGAGACCTATAATCTTGCATATAATTAAAGATTAAGGGGAAAAGAATAGAAGTGGAAGGAAGTGAAAAGTAAAAGAGAAAAAAAATTATGGAACAAGAAATAAAGATATGGTACTTGTGTTGTTACATATAGTTTTGAAAACTAGAAGTAAGGCTAGGTTATGGAAGCTTAATTGTTTAGTTTGCATGATTATTTGACATAAAATTATTGATGGTATATAAGTGCTTTTGTTGATGTATATATTGATTGAGTAGTTGAGAGATTGGCAAACTGTTTAGGAAGACAACATATGACCTATGTTTAAGCAATTTTTAGATTATGTTAAAAAAAGAATTTAAGAAAATAATAACCTAGATAATTATAGTTTAATATGTGAAGAATAAACCTGTAAATTAGTTTTATAAGAAACCAAATAGGTTAAGAGCGAGGGGACTTATAATATAGAACATGTACACAGTGTAATCACATAACAGAACCTATAACTTTAGCTTAAATTTTATCTAGTTTAATGACCTATTTTGAGAAAGTGATAAATAAAAGTTGTAGCATTATGTGTGTACAATAACCCTATAAAATAATTTTTAAGGATTTTAAATATGTAAAGAGCTAGAAGTATTTAAAGAGAATCCATGCACATAATAAACTCAATATCTTAATGACCTAAGTATGAAAACGTGATAAGAAGAAAAGTTGTTCGTCTATGTCTTGGCTAATGTTGAGAATTAAAATCACCTTATTTAGATTTATATAAGAAGATTTATAACTGAATTAGTAAGTAATGTGCAGTCTGAAACTAGACAGACAGTAGGGTAATATTAAAATTAAACTTAAAAATTATATATAGTTTGACATAGTCTATAATTTTAACCAAAGGAAGTTCTACATGTCTAATTTTGATAAAAATAAGAATTATTGGAATTAGATTAGTAAAAAAAATTATTTGAAAATAAAGATAATAAGGTCAAGTAAAGAAAATTATTAGAAGTAAATGTAAGGTATTTTAACTATAAGTTTCCTTATATTTACTAAATGAAATATTTTGAGTTGAATTGAGATAGCTAAATTATTGTGGTTTGAGTTTTGGAAATATGAGAATAATGTATAAGTTAGCATGAAAATTAACACTAGAAAGCATGAGGAATTATAATATAAATGTTGAAATTGTGTAGTATATGTGAAATGTACTTATAAATAGTTTATCATTTGAAGCATATATGGTATTTACTTGTAAAATATATGAGTAAAAGATATACATAACTCGACAAACTATAAATGTACTATTTGAGATATAAATTGTGATATGAATACACTGGTATAAATTGTATGCTCTTTAAATGATATACCATGAACTATACATTAGAAGTAATAAACCATATACCATGAAACTATGGTTTTGAGTCACTCTACTTGGTAATGGTTGGAATCAAGATTAGTTGAAGGTGTGATATATTACATTATTAGTCTGTTATATCACATCACTAGTCCGTTATATCGCTCGAGAAAGACATAATATATATCCTGAGAAGGGAAACTATATCGTTCGAGAAGGATACCTTAATAGATATACTACTGAATTGGGCCTAGTATCCTTATGTATATCTTGGATATATTACTGAATAATGCCTCCTAGCCTTGCATTATATCATGTGGCCTCGTATCTCCCATTTTCCTCGTCTAGTCGTTAAAACTACTTAGTTATGTTGCAGAGTACATAACTTATCGTTTATGAATGATAATGAGATAATGCTTTCATAATGTGCTGAACATGATTTATTGCTGAAGTATATCATAAATTGCATTTTGAGTTATGTATAATATGTGTTCTAATTTATTGATATATAAGGAAAGGTAAAATTATTTCATTATTTGTAAATTATTTTATAAAGTGTTGTAATGTATATATATGCTATTTATGTTTATATATTTTGTGATTTTATGTTTATTTACAATTATCAAAGTCATATTACCCACTAAGTGATATGCTTAGCGAGTTTAGTGTTTCTAAACTAATAGTATAAAGATGAATCGAGTAGATAGCGATTGGATATTGGGTATAACATAGATAGCTGCTGCTAGCGAAGAGATGAGTCAGAGTAAATTTAGTTTTTTAGATTGGTATGTACTGTTATATTAAAATTGTACTTTGTAAGTATGAGAAAAATTTGTAATGATTCAAGAATGTTTTTAATTTTGAAAGTCAAAGTGTTATTTTTTTTTTTAAAGGAAAATAATGTTTTGTGCTATTTTACCAATTATCTCATTAAAATATTAAACTTTTTACCAAATCAAAATAAAATCTATAGTTTGTTTAGTTTTAGTTGCAAAGACTAAACTAATTATGTATCAAAAGAATATTAAAATAGATTTTAAGTGTTTTTTGAGAAAACTCCTTAATTAAAGAGGCAAAATAACAATTATTTTTGATGAAATAAAAGAGCTAATATATGGGTACTTCTTCCTATCATTGTGGGTATGAGTTTTTATAATATAAGACTAGTTCTAATCAAATTTGAAATAACCTAATATATTTAATTTTTAAATAGATTGGAATTTAAGTAGTATATTTTAAATAATATCTAACTTAGTGCTAGCCCTAAAAGAAAATTGTAAGAAGGTAGAAAAATGCTACTACTTCCGTTTTTGTCAATTATTTACATTAAAATTAACATGAATAGATTCAAATTTAGTGTTGATAATTTGATGGGTTGGGTTAGGTAAATTAAAGTATTTTTAGGTTAGTTATAAAGTATGATTACTATACTTAAGTTATATATAAATAATACTTTAACCTACCTAACCCAACCCATCAAACTATCAACACTAAACTTGAATCTAATCATGCTAATTTCAATATAAAGAATTGACAAAAACGAATGTAGTAATAATTAATTATTATTATTCAATTCATTATTATTATTTTTTATTCTAAATTTAATCATGTTTGTACTGAGTCAGCCCACTAAAAGATAAAGTATTCCCTGCAAGAATTTTTCTTCATTAACAAGGATTGAACTCTCAATATCTTACTTAAGGGGTAAGAGTACCGAACCACTAATAACAAACAGTTATTGGTTAATTCATTATTATTAATTTGAATTTATAATAAGATATCTCATCTTATAAATAAATTGACTTCAATTATCACCCTTTTTTTATTATATGCCATTCAATTTTTTTTATATTTTTAATTAATGATGGATTATTACCACACTTTAACAAAAATAAACACATCCTTCATAAGAGAATAAAAGATAAACTATCCTTGAATTCAAGGGAAATAAGCCTACTTTGATTCTAACTTATTGTTATTACTTGATTTTTCAAAACTATATTAAAAGATTAATTATAATAGTGTTTTAAATATAACTAATTAAACCTAAAGATAAAGATTTGTTTGGTTTGGATCTAATTGCAAGGCAATAGTTCAACCAAATTCAATTTTGGGTTTTCTATTTAGTTCATTGTAATGTAATTTTCCAAGAATCATCTAAAATATTTATTAGCTCTTCAATTTGTGCTTGTTTGTGATTGCAATACGTGACACAATTGAGATGTGTTGAGATCTCTTTTTGAAGACCATATATGTGTATGCAAGCCTATCATTTTTCCACCTAATTTCGATACTCTTTGCATAATTATAAAGGAATAGTTTAAAATGTGAAGAATTATTCAAATAGATTTGGGAATGCACTTCCTTCAAGCACAAAAGTGCTCTCCTATGGATGGAAATTCCATACGATTGTTATATGCAAACATAGGACACGCAATAGTGACAATTAGAGTCCATGACTATAACATGTAACATATTTAAGCAATGTGACAACATAAACATTACAAATTGAGATATTTTTGTGCTTAAGTAATTTTTTGATTTATTTGCCACAAAATTTTCCACATTAATAATTAGAATTATGTTTTAGAGTTTGACAAAGAAAAAAATGACTAATTGTAATTTCATATAAATGCATATACCATATACAGATTAATAACGTACTTAATATATTTACACTTGTTCAACTTTTATAATGTTTCAAGCAACGGTTCAATAATTAAAACTTGTCGGATATTAATCATGCTTACATCAATAGAATCCTCTACTAAGCCACTGCCTTTTGAGATAAAGAACTATGAGAAATGTGTTTAGGGATGCCTCTAAAATCCCCCAAAACCACAACAACATCAAAGCAAAACCTAATTTTGACCATTGTGGCTTCAATCCTCAATTTCTATCAATTTACTTAGCTCCAGAAAATGTGGAAGTACTCATTAGAAAGCTCACATAATAACCTACAGAATGCAAAAAACCCAACTAAAATCCATAAAGTGTAGCTCAAGATATGCCCAAATGAATTGAGCTTAAAAGCACAAATATCCTAACAAGTTCATCTATTTCACCCAATCCATAATCCATTCCATCCCTTCTGTCAAGGACTTTTAACCGTAGATAAGGCTAATATCTAACGGCTATTATTTAAACTTTGGTGAGTCATTGAAGTCTGAACCAATCAGAGCTCAGCCTTTGGATACTCCCTCACGCTCACTTGAGTATTTAAATCCATTCCATTTCGTCATCTTCTCACACACGATTGAAATTACTGCTACTCGATCCGCCTTTAGATCCAATTCTATCCCATTTCCTGTTTAATTCTCAGCCAATTCTCTGTTCTGAGTAATCCCTAACCCTAAATTTCGACTTCTCTATCCTTTGTTTTTCTAATGGCGACCGAAGAGCCAACCGTAGCCGTCGAGAACAATCCTGAACCGGCAGCTGAAGAGCCAGCCGAGGAAGCTCCGGCGACCAAGGCTGGTAGGTCCAAGAAGGAACCCAAAGCGAAAAAGCCTGCTGCTCCTAGGAAACCCCGTGCCCGTAGTGCCCATCCTTCTTACGAAGAGGTACGTTTTGCGTTGAATATCTTCTTCATGTTTGAATTCTATGTTTATATGTCGAATGTTAAGTTTTATTTGTTGCCTTGATCTGATTTTATTTATGCTATTGTGTTTTTACAGATGATCAAGGATGCTATTGTGACTTTGAAAGAGAAGACTGGTTCAAGTCAGTATGCGATTACTAAATTTATCGAAGAGAAGCATAAGCAGTTGCCAGCTAACTTTAAGAAATTACTTCTTTTCAATTTGAAGAAGCTTGTAGCTGCTGGTAAGCTCGTGAAGGTGAAAGGATCGTTTAAGCTTCCTGCGGCGAGATCACCGACTCCTAAGCCAGCTCCAGCTGCTCCTTCTAAAGCTAAGAAGAAACCTGCTACCACAGCAGCTGCCAAGTCCAAGACTACTACCAAGGCCAAGTCCAAGCCTAAGCCTAAAGCTGCTCCAGCTAAAGCGAAGGAGACCAAGTCGGCTAAGGCTGCTAGTGCTCCAGCTAAGAAG
This sequence comes from Croton laevigatus, assembly GCA_949640765.1. Taxonomy (NCBI): domain Eukaryota; kingdom Viridiplantae; phylum Streptophyta; class Magnoliopsida; order Malpighiales; family Euphorbiaceae; genus Croton; species Croton laevigatus. Next base: position 28,556 of record CATIWJ010300463.1, read on the forward strand.
AAGCCAGTTCCAGCTTCCAAGCCTAAGGCAAAGGCGAAGGCGGCTGCCAAACCCAAGGCGCCTGCTAAGACAAAAGCGGCGCCTGCTAAGGCTAAGCCAGCTCCAAAGCCGAAAGCAGCTCCTGCTAGGCCCAAGCCTAAGGAGAGACCAGCCAAGGCAGCCAGGACATCGACCAGAACCACTCCTGGGAGGAAAGCGGCGGCTGCTGCTCCCAAGGCAGCTCCGAAAAAGGCTCCGGCGGCTGCAAAGAAGTCTCCTGCTAAGGGTGCGAAGCCAAAGAGCGTCAAGTCACCGGTAAAAAGGGCCACCAGTAGAAGGGGAAGGAAGTAATCTGGAGGCATAGGTGACTGTTTGTAAGGCTAGTTATGTAAATTCGATGGTTTTAGGGTGTATTTGCGTCGATGTATCATGTATGCCCATAGCTGAAAAAATAGGAAAACGACAATCGGATCTTATTATTTCTTTTTTTTTTTTGACCTTTTTTTTTTTTTGTTAAAATCTTTTAGGATTCAAAGTTTCAAACAAATTTTAGTTGTAATCATCTTTACAGTTTACTAAGAGAGTGAGTTTTCTGCTTCTCTACCATTTAATTATATTAGTACTGCTACAATTTTTTCAAAAATTTGCATCATATGGGTTTGAAAATGGCGAATCAAGCAAATTGTCTGCTTACACACTACCCCTGAAACATCGCTGCAGAATTAGGTCTGGTCTGGTGTGGCAGATGCATGCTTGATGATCGGCTTTACAGCGCTCTTACATGCCATAGGTGTTGAGCCTCCATTTAAATTTCAATTTCACATTGGGAGAGTTTATTGGCTGCAAATAAGCAAGTTACCTCTTGGAAAACCCTGGAAGATGCAAATAGCTCTTCTAACACTAGGTACAATACTATGCCCTTTATTTCAACTTCACATTGATTGTCAAATGTATATGTTTGTATTGTGTTGTCTAAAATCCACGAACCTATGAGGATTGGGAAGATATATGAACTTCATTCTAGCTTGTTTATAATAGGAGTTCCTCGATTGTGTTGAATATTTATTTGATCAGATATAATGTCTGCCTTGGAAGCTTGCTTGGATCAATTTCCAGGAACGACTCTTTATTTTGACATGCTTATTTTACTCTTTGTATACATGCTTTTCATGAAAATGGAGTATGTTCCGGTTAGAAACCTCGGGTCTGGATAGTGGCCATTTCTTTGGAAGGAGCTCTGAGGAGAAAAAAGTGTGTTTCGACGCAGAAAATAAAGATGGTGCTTTGGAATTGGAACAATCAAAGTTGGCGAATGGTGATTCTGGTGGTGGTGGTGCTGGGTAAAGCAAGAATGGTGAAATAGGGTTCTGCCAAAGGAACACATTTTTATGCATTGTGTGGTCTTGTTAGTAAGTAGACTGAGTAATTGTTTTTCTAGATGTCGAGAAAATATAGTTAGAATAAAGCCTTTATTTTTTTTGCTCTTGCTTTTGCATCCTGGAATATAGGAAACTAGTGAGTTCAATTGAATCTCTACTAGAAGTTTGTCATGTCTTTGCTCCAGTATTTCCTTAAGATATCACGACTTTCTGGAGTTTGAGAATGCTTTAGCAAGATGTGATTCTAACATGCTGATTGGCAAATCGTGATGAATGATGAACATTAGTATTTTCTTAATTTTTAGAGCCCTTAACATGCTAGCATCTGAAGTTTTGCAAAAAACGTAAATTCTTGCCAAGCATGTATGTGCTAACCGCTACTTCCCAATTAACAGATGTATTATGACTCAGTATTTTGGTGGTAGCATTTGAAGTTGACAGGTTTGTAACCGATGCACAAGTATGTTATGACATATAAGTTCGTAGATTGAATGGAGAAGCCTGATTGCCATTTAGATTCAATGAAAGGGCTCAAGTATCGAATTGATTTTAGGAAACTTTAAAAATGAAAATGAATAGAAAGTAATACTCACATCACATCTGTCTATGCATACATGAAAAACGTTGGAAATGTTTATATGATGGCAATGGAAAAGCCTGATTGGACACGAATACAAAATTGATTTTAGGAAACTTCAAAAATTGACATGCATTGAAAGTAATATTGACAACTGTCTATAGGATAAATGTTAGAAATACTTGTATCTTCATCTTCTTCTACAAATCGGGATACTCCTTAAGGCTTAAGCCTTTGATGTTTTTGATCCTATGATCTTCCATATCATTTTTGTGAATTCAGTCCTCGTTGAGAAAGTGAATAAGAGTGCGCAAACAATGTGATCATCTTGGGCAGTATTTAGGTTCAGTTTGTAAAATTTAAAGCGTTATTTTAATTAATTAAATTTTCTGTACCCCATTACGCCATGTTTCAAACTGTTTTGTTATCCTAGAATGTCTACATTTAGCACTGTCTTTGATGGACATGTATGGTTGTCTCTTAGATGTACTGAAAAGGATGGACTTTTAATGTAGCAGATTGAACAATTGTGGTGGGTAGATGTTCATATAGCATTGAAGTTTTACTAATTGCGAAAATGTATTCTCACATCATGGCACTTGACTTTACCCCCAAGTTAACTTTGTCTAATACCTAGAATGGATATAATTATTCAGAATGGTCACCTGAATTCAAGGAGAAGTATGAAAAGTTGAATGTCCCTATTGGATGTGGCAGGTGTCCAGCACGGGTGTCTCCAAGCAAACATATAGCATGATGCATCTTTACATTTAAAGCTTGAGAATTTCTGGATATATTGATTGATGTTCAATTTTCTGCTATTTCTTGAATAGAAATGATATAGCTTATGCTTAATTTTAATAACGTCTTTGCTTATAGAGTGCATGTAACGGTTTGTACGCTATGCTATACCAAACCTACCAAATAAGTTAAGTTTTTGTTAGGAAACTGTCAATTGAATTAGTTGTTTTTAATGTAATTATAAGCACAATCACTAAATGGTATAAAGGATGGTAAGTCTTATAATATACAATCTTTGATCATTATATTGATATTTTTGGTAATCCATTTTCGACTGCATTGCTACCTTTTCTTCATTATGGTAATTGACGTTTTGAGTTTTGTCTAGCACATTGCAGACAATTAAATCGAGCTCAGAAGATTCTTAAATTTAAATGCACATTTAATGTTGCATTGTTAGACCTGGATGTATATTTCCTGTCTTATAAGTTCATATCAATAAGCATTGTTCTTTGAAATGGAGTTTTAGCATTACTGCCTTTCTATTGAAAAATTTTATTGTTGTATTTGTTCTAGACTCTTCCATGCAAATTCTTAAACGCTTATGCATTTTGTGCAGTGCATCCCTCTCCTCGTGATTTGGACATCTTCATCTGATCTGACTGTGAAACGAAAGTCGCTGTATGCTTTGAAGTTTGTTACCGGTCAGTGATCTCTAAGCAGGTACTATGTTTCTCTGTTTATTTCGTTGTCTTGTTGCCTTTGTTGTTATTGCTTTCTCTCATCTCAGCTTAACATTGTCACTAACTCCAGAAACCTATTCTGTTTGCCGCTACTGATGCCAATTTTGTCCAGTATCCAATGAATTCAAAATCTTTGACTTTTATTTATCTTTTTTGCTGATTAATTTAGTGTTAAATAATCTCTGTTGGATTTGGCAGATTACAATAAGTGGGGTTGGAAAAAAAAGAACCTTAAATCCATTAGATTTCCATCCTATTTCGAATTTAGATGAAACCAACCATCAAATGTATGATATTTTGGAGTTTCTGATCTGAGAAATCAACAGAACTGTCCTTGTCTTTCTCTGAATACACTATAATAAGCTCAGAAAATCGGTTTTCAGGTAATTTTACTCTGTTTGCTAGAAACTGCCTGTATTAATATGGGGTTTTGATCAATTTATGATATTTCGGATAAAGAATAAGTGGTGTGGAAAGCTAGTAATTGGGTTGTTGAAGGTACTTGAGTGAGCGAATACGAAGGAATTCAACCAATATTTAATTCAATTACATATGCAATTATGTGTTTCGTGTGAAATGAAATTGGAAAAAAGCAAAAGCAAAGATTTGCACTGGCTGAATTCTTTTCTTCCCCAATCCGATCAGAGTACAAACTTGTTATTTTTGTGCTTACCTCACTTTTACAAATCAAGGAATACTCTCTTTGTAGTTATGAATCTTCTTTTGGACAAGGGACGTTCCTTCAGTCTATTCACTAGCATTCTTCTTGTTTTTACTGTGAACATGTATTTGCTTAATAAAGATGCTAAGAGTTCATTTAAATTGGAGTGTTTTCAGTCTAGTTTAATAGTTGGATGCATGTTAGATTTCTTAGTTAGTGAGTAGCCACTTAATGTGAATTAGTTGTTGGGTTATGAATATTGAGTTAGTTTGCGTTCTATTTTAATTTGAATGCTATAAGCATTGTATATTGTTGCTGGAAATTGACTTTGTTTCTTGCTTTCATTTAACTTCACTTGGATTTTGTTTTCATATCAATATTGATATATTTTGCTGGTGGTAATGGATGAGTCTTCTGCTATAGTAATATTAGACTCACAATGAGTGATATGATCTGAATTTCATTTTCACAACAATGGTATACTTTGCTTTTATTTTCATTATTCATTTTTTTTTATCATTAGATTAGTGATTAAATAGAAAACTTTCATTCTATGTTATATTTGTTGTAAAAAAGGAAGTTAGTTTATTTATTTTATTTTATTTTTTTTTACTATGAATGCAACTGTCTGCTAGCTTATGCAAGAATTTTGGAAAGTAAAATACTTAAAAAGTTCACGTCAATTAACCTTCAATATATAGATTTGGAACCTTTATTTGGTAGCTATTTTATGGTCTTTTTAGGGAAGGCAGACAACAGACAGAATTGAGGAAGAGAGATGATAGAAACAAATATATATATATATATATATATATATATAGGGGGAGAGAGAGAGAGAGAGAGAGAGAGAGGAAAAGAGGAGTGGAGGGAGAACAGTTTCTTTGTTCAGCAACACACCTCTTTTTTTTTACAATAACTGTATTAATACCAAATCAATACTAGAAGCTAGGAACATCTTCTGACAGAATTCCCACCATCTACTAACTAACGCAATTCCCTGCCCATTCTCACGGCAAAAATGTAATAAATGAAACAGCTAAGCCCTTACCATAACGACAAAGTATGTCTAACAGATAAACTTGATATTAGCCAAGACAATACACTGCGTTTTTCTTTTGTCAAACACAGCTTGTTACGAATACACAACTGATACACCTCATTTCTTCTTAGGCTCTATCAAGCTGTTTGTTTTTTCTTTTGTTTTTATGCATACGTGATGATCAATATTGTTTTTATTTTCTTGTATTTCAACTATACGGGATGCTTAGTATTGTTGTTATTTTCTTTTAACGTGTTATAGTTAATTTGATTAAATGATTTCATATAGGTGGAGGTGATCAAATAAAAACATGCAATGTCCTTTTTTTGGTTGGAAGAGAATTTGACATTGTTAGCTTTTGGTTTGTGATGGGAGAGGAAGTATATTGAGAGAAAATTGCAAACTTTTTAAACTCTGTTTTTCTCACTAATTTTCTCTGCTAGATAACATCAAATGCAGAGCCTTTTATAGGCTGTAACTTCAAGTTCCAGCTGTTACATTTTAAATTTTAAACCTAAACATTAACTAAATATAATAATAATTCAAAATTCAAATTAATATTAATCATTACAACTGAATTCTTCTCTCCAACAGCTGCTTGCTGTCATATCTCTGTTCTGCCTGCAATATTTGAATTTCAGATTCAAATTTTAACCAAAGTTCTAATTCTAACAATCTCTTAGAACTTTGGATGAAAACTTCAAGTTTTAATCCCTTGATAAATTTTCTGCAACTTGAATATTCTTGGAACATCTTCTTTCTTAATCCAAAATTTTCCAGAAATTTCAGCTCTTGGTTAAACTACTTTGATGAAGCACATCTCTTCAACTTCTCAAATTTTTCATGGAGTACTTCTCTCCAACAACTTCTGAACTTTATCATGGAGCGCTTCTCTCCAAAAATCTGAATCTCAACATAGAGTACATCTCTCTATCAAGCTTGTAATTTTCAGGTTCACTTTGTCAACAATTGTTATCAGAGAACCTTATATTTTATTCATCATTCTATCAGATATATATATACAGACACTTGACCTATATTTGGCTATACATGATGTAACGCAAAGATTAAGGACTAAAGGCAAAGATTAAGGACTAAATCAAGGAATCAAAGAAATCACTATAGCTGTAGTTTCTATATTTACAAAATATGCTGACTCATGCCAACACTCCCCCCTCAAGTTGGGGTGAAAATATCTCTGACACCCAACTTGGCAAGTGTGTCTTGAAATTTATTGTTGGACACTGCCTTGGTTAGCACATATGCCAGCTGGTCTTCTGATTTAACTAATGGAAATTGAATGATTTTTTCTTTAAGGTTCTGCTTTATGAAGTGCCTATCCACTTCAACATGCTTTGTGCGATCATGTTGAACTGGATTATGGGAAATATCAATAGCTGCTTTATTGTCTCAAAATAGATTTATTTTAGATGTTGGATACTAACCCATCTCTGTTAATAAATTTCAGAGCAACAGAAGCTCACAACGTCCTTAAGCCATTCCTCTAAATTCAGCTTCAGCACTTGAAAGCGCCACCACTGTTTGTTTTTTGCTCCTCCATGTAACCAAGTTTCCTCCCACAAAGGTGAAGTATCCTGAAGTCGATTATCTGTCTACGACATTCCCTGCCCAATCTGCATCTATGTAGCCCTCGACATTTAAATGGCCATTTTAAGTAAACATCAACCCTTTCCTTGGTGAGCCTTTTAAGTAGTGAAGGATTCTAAATATTGCATCCATATGACACTCCTTTGGACAATGCATGAACTGATGCAACACGTTTATTGCGTAAGAAGTATCTGGACGAGTGTGTGATAAATAAATCAGTGTCTCGACTAGTCTTTGGTACCTTCCTTTGTCAACTGCTGTCTAATATGAGCATAACCCCAATCCGTGATTTTCAACAATTGGAGTGTCTACTGGTTTGCAATCCAGTAGTCCCACCTCTGTTAACAAATCTAACACATATTTTCTTTGGGAAAGAAATATGCCTTTTTTCGATCTTGCCACTTCAATCCCTAAAAAATATTTGAGTCCTCCCAAACCTTTCATTTCGAATTCAGTTGACAATTGTCTTTGAAGCTTTGAGATTTCCTCAACATCATCTCCAGTGATATTCATTTCATCAACGCAAACAAGTAAAGCAGTCACCCTTCCCTTTCTGATGCTTCAAGAAGAGTGTATGGTCAGAATTGCTTTGTTGATAGCCATATTTCTTCATAGCAGAATTGAATCGACCAAACCATGCTCGTGGTGATTGTTTCAACCTGTACAACGCTTGTTCCAATTTGCATACATAATTTGCTCCCGTAGAGACAGTATAACCTAACATGGCAGAATATCCATGTAGACTTCTTCTTCAAGATCGCTATGAAGAAAGGCATTTTTCACGTTGAGTTGGTGTAATGGCTGGTCTAGGCTTGCTTGCAGAGACAATAATACTTGAACAATATTCAATTTTGCAACTGGGGAGAAGGTTTCTGAGTAGTCTACACCATTTGTTTGTGTGAATCCCTTTGCCACAAGTCTCGCCTTGTACCTGTCAATTGTTCCATCAGCTTTGTACTTTATAGAAAACACCCACTTACATCCGACGAGTTTCTTTCCCTCAGGTAGTGGAGTTAATTTCTAGGTTTTGTTCTTCTGCAAAGCCTCTAATTCCTCTTGAACTGCTTGTGCCCAATGTGGATCAGCTAGAGCTTCTTCAATGCTTCTTGGAATATGGTGCAAAAACGACATTTGTCTAAAGGTTTTGATGGTTCTTGGTAGACTTTTTGTGGACACATAATTCGCAATTGGATATCTACTCCTTTCTTCCTCATCAAGACAATATTTCTTAGGTGGTTTTCCATGATTCTATCTAAAAGGTAAAACATAGCAAGAACCTTCAAGTTTGTTATCATGTGAATGAGAAATAGAAGGGCTCACCTCAGGAATATTCTTAGCAGAAGGAGGTTCGACAGGTACTAAGACGAGAGGAGGGGGTCATTTGTGCGTCTTCATCATGTTGGTAGACCTCTGGTGTTATGCATTCTTCACTTCCAAGTGATTCTTCTTCCATGGAAGGTTGTGCCTCTTCATTGCCAAAGCTAATGGGTTCTGCTTCATCAATTCCAATCCTACCAATTAAAGTTTTACTTGCAGGAGATAACCAAATTGGCTCTTCAACTATATTCTCCCTTTGAAGAGCTGAGTTCAGTACTATTTTTGTGAAAAAGGCTCAGATTCTAGGAATGTAACATCCATGGAAGTATCGATACACTTAGTGACCGGATCAAAGCACCTATACCCTTTTGGATGTAGTCCATAACCGAAAAACACACACCGAATGGCACATGGATCCAATTTGGCCCGTTGATTTTTATGCAAATGGACAAATGCAACACAATAAAAAACTCTAGGAGGAAGCATGAGGATTGATGGCAACGACACATGACTTGACAAGACTTGAAGAGAGGTCTTAAAATTTAATACATTTGAGGGGATTCGGATCAATAAATAGACTGCAGTAGCAACAATATCATCCCAATGGTGATTAGGTACATTTGTTCCGAGAAGAAAAGCTCGTGTGGTCTCCAAAATATGACTGTTTTCCTCTCCGCGATGCCATGCTGTTGTGGAGTATACGGACATCATGTCTTATGAATTAGGCCATGTTGTTGAAAATATGCTTGAAATTTGCTATGAACAAACTCCCCTTCATTATCTAATCGAAGGACCTTCGAGTTGGTGGAAAATTGAGACTTTATCATAGCATGAAATGCTTGAAAAATTGAGAACACCTCATCTTTAGTCTTTATCAAGTAAAGCCATGTCATACGTTTATAATTGTCAACAAAAATGACAAACCACCTTTAACCAGCAGTAGTAGTAATTGGGGAGGGTCCCTGCACATCAGAGTGTATCAAAGAGAAAGGGACATTAGTTTTATTCAATTTTGGTGGATAACAAGTTCTATAACGTTTCACATTTCAAGTTGTCACTTTCTATATTAGAGAATAAATCTGGAAATAAATGTAGCAAATAACCAAATGACGAATGCTCCAAACGGTGATGCCAAAGCCGTAATTGGCCTTCATTGATTCTAACAATATTGACTTCACCAGAACTGAAGCCGTCCATGTAATATAACCCCTCTCTTAGTACAACGCCCAATTATCTCCTTGCTGAGGATATTCTGAATAAGACAAAATTTTGGATACATTAGTACTACACAATTAAGCTCATCAGTAATTTGGACGACTGATAACAATTTATTTGATAAAGATGGAATCAAGAGAGTACGAGATAAGGATAGAGAGGATGATGTTGATATAGTTCCAGCTCCAGTAACTGGATGAGCAACTCCATTTGCATTAGTAATATAAGTTCGTCGTGGAGAGTTCACATCAGAGAGATCACTTGAGTCAAATGTCATATGATCCGTAGCGCCGGAATCAATAATCCAGTTGCCACCAGTCAAAGCATTAGAGAGAAAAAAAACTTGGCCATGTTTACCGCCATCCATGTTTGTAGTGACAGAATTTGTCGATGGTATAAGGGATAGTTGAGGCTCGACAATAGCAATTGCAGTGCGATCCATGTTTCCAATTGGGCTTGCAGTGTCTTGCTTCTTTTTGGCTTGAAATTCATGCCACCAATCTGGATATCCATGTAGTTTAAAACAAGTATCTCTAGTGTGCTTTGCACTGCCGCAATGGGTACACTTTCTTCCTTCAGACTAAACCTTTGGACTACTCCGCATCAGTTGTGGTTGACTTGGTCTAACTCCTTTAACAGCCAGCACCGTTAGATGTTGTCTCTATTTTCGACACCATAACTATTTGGCGAGTAGCTTCTATTCTTACATAAGCATAAGCTTGTTCAATAGTAGGGAATGGCTTGAGCTGGAGAATGTTGCTTCTAATGTTGTCAAGTCTGTCTTTTAGTCCATCCAGGAATGTGTAAACGTGTTCTTCTTGGAGAAGAGAGTTGTATTTCTGTATATCAGTTGGACATTCCATTGGGTTTGGACGGCAAAAATCAATTTCTCGCCAGAGGCCCTGTAGATCATTATTGTATTTCTCAAGAGATCCACCAGCATACCTCATTCGAGATACATGTCGTCAAAGATTATAAACCTGTGATGAATCAGATCCATCAAAATATTTAGTAGAAATAGAATCCCAAACTTGTTTAGCAGTAGGAAATTGGATGAAATTCACAATTAAGGAGGATTCCATCAAGTTAATCAGCCATCCTTTCACAACGGCATTCTCTGTTCGCCATTTGCGGAAAGATGGGTTAGTTTCAGGCAGTTGTGGACAATCGCCATTGATGTATCCCAACTTGTCTTTGCCTGAGATAAACATCTCGACAACTTGGGACCATAAGGCATAGTTAGAGCCATTCAACTTAATGGTGGAATCAATAATAGAGGAGGTTTGAGTCGGTGAAACAACGTCTGCCATCTTGGTTGTCAATTCATCCAGGGGAAATTTAGTGGAGGTAGTTGGTGGTGGTGTTAGTTTTATTTGGTCGGTCATGGGTTTTTGGTCTGTTTTGCTCTAATTGTTATCAGAGAACCTTATATTTTTTTCATCATTCTATAGATGTATATATATATATATATAGACACCGGACATATATTGGGCTATACATGATGTGAGGCAAAGATTAAGGACTAAATCAAGGAATCAAAGAAATCACTACAGCTGTAGTTTCTATATTTACAAAATCTGCTGACTCACGCCAACACAATTCTCACTATCAAACTTACATTTTATCTTTAATTTTTTTTTGTTCAGAACAGATATTCTGCTCCTCCTTCACCTTCATCTTCTTCAAAGTTATCATCATCATTTTCATCATGATCAGCTCTTGGTCTGAATCTTCTTCTCTCTTAGAGTCACTTATCACATACTTACTCTGCTTTGGATTAGCTCTTTCTGTTTTAGCTTTCGGAGCTGGCACCTCCTCAACAATAATGTCTTCTACATTTCTGGAACTTGCAGCAGAAACAAAACTGCAAATCATTTCATCACGTCCTCCAGTGGGTTCAATATCATTGTTTGCAAGCATGGATTTTTTCTTTCTTTTCTTCTTCATAGTTTCAGCTCACTCAAATGCTCTCTACAATTTTTCCTTCTAATTTTTCTGCTTTTTATCTTCCTTCACTCAAGAATTAATATTGGTTCTAGGCCCTTCAAGATCAAGGTAGCTCTGATACCATTTTTTAGCTTTTGGTTTGTGATGGGAGAGGAAGCATATTGAGAGAAAATTGCAAACTTTTTAAACTCTATTCAAATTAATATTAATCATTACAACTGAATTCTTCTCTCCAACAGCTGCTTGCTGTCATATCTCTATTCTGCCCGTAATATTCGAATTTCAATTCAAATTTTAACCAAAGTTCTAACTCTAACAGACATAAATCTTATTTGTGAAATTTAAGGCTGTTTGTGATTGTAATTGATGTGTGTAATGCTAGGTTCACAGTGCTTGGTTCTTGTGAGGATGTGCAAAACCCAAAATCCTAAATATAATCCTATTCTTACATATCATACTGTTCAGAAGAATGATGCTATTTAATTGTAATTGTGAGTCAAATGATCTCTAGCTCAAATGATTAGAGTGATGCACCTACTTGGCCCGAGCCGGGGTCAGGAGTTCGAACCCTAATATAACCATAAAATCTTAATTTTCCGATTAAAAAAAAAATTGTAATTGTGAGTTGCATAATTTATCTTTCCTAACAGAAGAAAACTATGAGAAGTAAATTGCTTGGTTTTCTAATTAATTTTCTGTTCTAACGAACAGTAACCCAATATTGATTATTGGATTAGTGCTGAAAAGTGATTGCAAAAAAGTAATAATATTGACGAACTGAACCAAACCAAGTGGACCTCTGATTATCATTCAATTTCAGACAGGTTGTAGTGGTTTTAGGGCAGAGCTTTTGGTTAAAGCCGAACTGAACCAAACCTGTTTGGGCGGTTAAGTTCAAACTGAAGCTATTTATTGAATGACTGAGCTGAACCGATGTTTCAGTGTTGCTGACCAAAAGCAAACTGGAGCAATAATCAGTTTTTGGTTAATTGAATGAAAAAATGAAAAAACCAAATTTTTCTGTGTCAAATTTAATTTTGGATTTTGGGTTGGAGGGAAACTGCACCCTTCAAATCAATTGGTTTTTGGTTCCTGTAAATAAGCACTGAACTGAACTACATTGTGTGAGTTCAGTTTGTTTTCTAGTCGTAAACCATTAATTGCTCAGCTTAAATACTTTAGTGCAGTAGCTCATTTTGAGTTTCTTAAAGAATGGCTCTTCCTTGCATTGTAGTTGCATTCGTTCTAATAATAACAGGTCTGGTTTTACCATAACATTTGGTTGTCTTTTTTCTATTTGACTTAGGAAGTCTAATTTCGTTGGCATTTAAAATGTTGAATACATGTGTTGATTCCATCATAAAGTTAGAAGCATTCATTTTTCCATGTCAGAGAATTTACTAGTACAATATTGAAATAGCAAGCCTTTTCCATTTCTTCATCTTTAAACATATGAAATTTTGAGAGCCTATGTAATTAAATTAAATGGTATATATTGATAGAGAAATTTCTCCTTTTCATTATAATCAGTTTATAAATATTTACAGAATGGTATCTCAGGTCCTAAGAGTTTGCTGGTCACAAAATTAAATTAAATTTTAACAGGTGGATTTGCTATATGACATATTTTCTGTGAAGAATAGATTAGGAGACTATGCTTTGTGTGTTCACTTTGCAATGATTAAGAATGTCACATTTGCATATAACAGATGTATTCTGACTTAGTAAATGTGATTCTTTATCAAACTCCAATTTGTAGAAGTACTTAGGGTCTGACCTAGTGCAACTAGAAGTGTTAATTTCTTTAGGAATGGAATGCAATATTATGTATATTATGAACAGGCTAGGGATACTATCTTTTGTCCTAGTAAGGGGTGTGCGCATACTTATACTTTCTACAAATTCCTTCTGTTTAAGGGCAGTTACTGACATTTCTTGATTTCTTCATATTTATGTTAAGGACTTGCTTAGTATGACGCTTTATGTTAACATCGTATACTGATGAAGTGAGAAAGCGACATAAGCAAAAGATGAAGTAAGCAAACAACATAAGCAAAATCTTTTATAGGTTCCATCAAGAGATGACGCAGATTATTATGTAACCGTATGAACGTTAGATCAGTATCATGGCTTGGTGTCCTGTTTGCTGCAAGAGTTACATTAGTATTAGCTCTCTAGAAGTTCTTAAATGCTGGTTAAGTTTGCTATATCTTCTTGTTACCGCTTATGTTTCTTCCTTGTGCTGCTCCTTTGATTTCAGTAACTATTCTATAACTCAAACAATATGGTGCGACTCTATTCAAGATGATTATTCATGTTGAGTTCTTGAACAATAATGACTTTAATTTCCTAAAATGGTTAACAAACATAGAAACAACCATGCTTTAGGAAATACAAGGATGTAAAACATTCTTGTTGTTTAATTGTGTTGCTCGTGTTTGTTTGATTAGTTTTGAGAACATGGCAATATTCTTGAAACATGCATCTCTTGTATGCAAATAGTTTATGGTGCTGAAATTGAAAAATTAATAAGAAATTTCTTTTGTTTTAATAGTTATCACTAATGTCATTAGATCCTCTTTGCATGTCAAAATTCAGGTCCCCTTTTAACCTCAAGGGCCAGCTTTATTGTCATCGACGAATGCTTCCCATCTTTTTGACCAAGTTTTGAATCTTTTGACCAGACCACAACAAGAAGGTTGTTTTTCTCCTTTTGAATTAACTAATTCTAACACAGGGGTGGATGTTTTTTACTGGGAACTAAAGTTATTATGAGAAGCAACAGCAGAATTTGAATATAAAAAAGCTCTGAAGTGATTGTGTGAGACAGCTTGTGTCTTGAGTTTTTGTGTTTGATCAGAATTTGCAAGTAAACAAAATTCTAGGTGGCATTTCAGAGGAATATTACATTTTTAAGACAAATCATATTTACTACAAATCTTTTTGTGATATTCCTTTTGTCAGATGTGGTAAAAAAATCAGATGCTTGTTGCTTCTGCTTCCGACTTTAGCTTTGATTTTTTTTCTCGTTTCATGATTCATAAAAAGCTCAGGATTTGTTCTGAACACTAATTTATAACTTTGATCTTTCAACTTTTGATCGTTCAACTTTCTGGATGCAATACTTCAACTCCTTCTGAATGTTTATCCTTGATGGTGACAAAACTATGTCTTTCCAAATTGAACCAGCTTCCTTTGCTGGGTTAGGGGACTTGTAAAGCTCATATATTGAATCTGCTTCTTCATTCAATGTACTCACCCATTTCAGACAGTCTATTTCATCAGGATCAACCAGCAGAGTCTTGTCTCTTTCTTTCCATCCTATCAACTTCATATTCATTAATTATGTTAGTAGTTTGACGACATATATTGTCAAAAAGCATTTTGGTTAGAACTACGGATGTTTCTGCTACTGACTTTTCTAGCTTAATTAGTTTATAGATGATGCTTTTAGGACTAAATGTGGGTTATCTAGGGCTTATTTTAGATAGTCATGATCAAGACAACCTTGATCTGCAGGAATGCCTTTAACCATTTGTAATCTTTGTGCTAATTAGGGTTCCAGAATGGTGAGTTTCCAGGTTTCGAAGCTTAATGAAGGTAAGCAGACTTTACATTCACTTTCCATTTACTTGAGCTCTGTCAGATGCAACAAGGTTTCTTAGGCTTTAGCTATGCTTAAACAAGCTTGTGCAATTTAAGTGTGACAGTTTTTTGAATCTTCAGTTTTGAGTTCAACATTTGATTGTGTGCGTGATCAACAATGTTAAAGAATGTAGAGGAACATAAATTGAAGGGAAAAGAGCGTACCTTGGGCGGTCCATCCAGAGCATTGGTGCCATATAGCCTGGCATTATCAACCAATTGGCAATATGTTAGAAATGCATTGGCAAATCTCTTGTGGGATTTCAGTTGTGACTTAACCCTTACAGCTCTTCTGGACATTATAGCTCTCCTGTATGCATTCACAACACAACAGTATCTCATGAAGAAGTTACAAGTATTAAAAACATATAAAATTAGGTTAACAAATTTTATGCATACCTTATGCCTCTGACTACAGCTAAATAAGCATCACAAACGACACCAACCAACTCTATCCTATATGGCTTTCTCCTTTTGCTACCATCTTGAAGCGGTTCTTCTTCTTCCATTTGCTCCCAGTAATTCTCAGTTACAGTTCCATCACTACCTACCTTGTAACCAGCTCCCATGCGATAGCGTCGGCGGTGGACATTTCTGGCCATTGTTATTGTCTGCACTACAAATGGTACCCAGGAGAGTGTGCCATCCATGATAACATCCCGGCCTTCATTCAGTGCTGTCACCAAGAGAGAAGATGCGGCGTCTGTCGAAGATTGGTGCACCTGTTTGACAAAAATAGGAAAAGGAGAACTTCAGCTGAAATTTTGTCATTAGAAATATCTTTAGGATCTTGTAGTGCTAGGTAAGAGCATCTAGACATCTTGCTTGAAATTTTCTGGCAAATTCTTTTTCCACAAGCTATCTAGGATAATGGTAAAGTGATATTTGCATTAGCTTTCTGTGTGAATCATTTATGTGATTTTATTTAACAAATATAGAAGTTGTTAGACAAGAGTGTTATATTGTGATAATGTTCTCGAGGAAAGGGAAGCATCAACCAACCAATTCAGCAGTTTGGATCATATCAACGTGTCCTCTGGAGCTAAGGGCTCTATATATCACATCTGATTCTTTGAAGGCATCTGCCTCAATTATCACTGCATTTCCTGCTGCTCCTGCCCAGAATGGCCTGCTCATGATTCATCAACACAATAATAAATGTTAGTTTTATTAAAATTCATGATGTCTAACTAATTATTTATCATGCAGGTAGCAGAATGCTGTAGGTATTCAAGAATTGTTTGTTATGCAAGATTGAATTATGAGAAACTGGTGCATTGAAGATATCTAGAGTATACAGAAGTTGTTTTACTCTTTAAGGATGTCCTTGAGCACAGTGCTCTTCCCGGCTCCCATCCCACCTCCCATGAGAAGGAGAACCGGACTTCTATCAGAGTGTGCTACCGGAGCCATAACTTCTGTACATTGTGAGTCATCAACCGATGCATGACCCATTGCTTTCATTTCCTCCACCAAGGTGTTGAACACCCTTGCTACCTTCAGATTTTTTGTCACTCTCTCAAATCTTTGTTCCCTTCATAAAATATTTGAGTTTATTGATTAATTCATAATGGTTCATTTATTTTATGAAACGCATTAGTTTATTCAATTGTCACATGATAGTTGTATTGGTATCATATCATTACTCACCTAGTTGCCTCCATGACAATGTTTTTGAACTTCCTTTTGGGTTCATCAGCACTCAAAGCCTGAAATCAGATGGCAAGCAAGCTGTAAAAACTCACTGAAGAAAAAGAAACTTAGCAAGCCAACACAGTAATGCAAAACATATAGCTAAATAATACGTTTATTAATGTGGAATTACATCATAATTTCTGTTCATTGATAAAAAAAAAAAAAATCAGAAATATTAATAAAAGAAAGACAATGAATTGTGTATCTGAGCTTTGATCCAAATGCTCCCTGCTTTTAATTTAGTTATCATAAATAAATAACGTACGATGGATCTTATCTTAGCTATCTAATTATAATGAATGAATGAATGAAATCACCTGATGCATAATAAGATCAGCATGGCTCCAATGGAATGCAAAATAGCTAAGAATGCATCTCTCTAACTCCTCAAGGAGTTTAACAAAAAGAGAATCAGCTTCCGCTTCTTCTGCAAAATATGCAAATATGTCTTCTTCAAATCCTTCGCTCTTTTGAATATATTCTGCAGCTAATTTGCAAAGCTGTGGACATTCTCTTCTATCTGCAAATCCCATTTGTCTAGCTACACCAATCATACCATTTCCTCTCATTTTCATACTCATAATACAACGTTAAAAGATATCAAAAAAAAAAAAAAAATTATTTTTTTTATGCAAAATATATACAATCATTTACCTACATAATGGGAGAACCTTTCAAGCTTTTCTGCTCTGCCAGCTTCTTTTGGTTTTAAACGAGGAATGATCTTCCGATCTCTTACCTGTTTAAGACGATAATGCACCGCTGCTGCTATTATTAATCCAATCGACGATGCTACAATGATTTGATCGAATGTTGGTTTATTGTTATAATCTGATGAAACAAAAAAAAAAAAAAAAAAAAAAATCATAAATATTCAAAATGAAAGATGAAATAGAAATTGAAAAGAAAAAATAGAATAATAAATGACCTCTGATTTGCATTTCTTTAGAGATTTGCAGGACTGAGGATTTTCTGTTTGGATTAATGTTGTGAAGAAAGGAAACAAAATTGTCATTTGCATTTGTTCCTTATTGCATGGCATCCGTTATATTTACTTGGAAACATTCATAAAAGTTGCATTCTTTTCTCATCATAATCAGATCAAATGATGACACTTGTTAGTTGTTCGTTTCCCTTTAGTATATTTGTAGTTTGTGTGTATAGAAATTAATTATGGTGGAAAATTAATACCACCCTCTAGTAGTATTTGTAAAAATGAAGTATTAGACATACATCAGAAGGGGTGGTCAAGTTGAATTAATTTCGATTAAATAGTCTTATTATTATTATTTTATTCATTATAGGCACTCATGAATTATGAATTACAAAAAGATTTTTTTTTTTGAAATAGGAAAAAAAAAATCTTATTAATAGTATAATTTTTTCAAAAACCAACCTTTTATGGAATTTTATAGTATGAAGTTTGATTTTTCAGAAACAGAAAAAATGCTCCGTTTATTAGAAAAAATTATAAATACAAATGAAAATTCATCCATACAATTGAATTTGAATTTATAACATGTTTTACTTACTTGATTCGATTTCTTGGACTTTTTTTTGTGGCCTATACTTACCATGAAAGTTGTACAATATGAAGTTCTTGAGTTCCATTCCTACCAACCATATTATCAACATTTATTTAGTGTGTAGTGAGAACTATCCCTTTGTATGGCCTATAATGTTACTCGATCCGTTAGTAACCTCCTTTATATTTAAAAAAAAAAAAAGAATATCCGACCAAATAGCTAGAGATGGCCGTGGATCAGTTTGGCCTACTCGAATTACAGGTTTCTAGTCCGAACCATAGAAGCCCTGCTTGGAATTGCCATCTCTCGGTCTAGTTCATGTTTAATAATATTTTGAACCACAACTATTATTGGTCTAGAACCTGAGAGAACCGGTGGTTATCCGTCCAAAAATCGTGAACCACCAATAATCCATGAACCGTCGGTTAACTGACTTGACCAAAATTTACGATCCTCAAGTCCTATTATGGTCCCTACTGTGGATGAACCGTGAACCACCAGCCTCGTGGCCACCACTAGACACAGCCTAAAAAAAAGGTTTTGAATGAATGAACTTTTAGCAGACAAAATATTTTTTTAAAGTACGCAAACAAGTATATTTTTCTGTGTAAGATTATAAGTAGATAACATTACATATTTATAGATTATAAGTAGATAACATTACATATTTAGAAGTTTTAATTTGTTCTCACTTTTAAAGTGAGTATTGTTAATCTTTTTTTTATTTGGTTCTCTTTTTAAAATGTGTCGATTGTGTTTCATGAATACCACTAAATAGAGCTTGCAAAGTGGTAAATATTATAGTTTCGTCAACACAATCAAAGATTTAATATGAATTTTACCTATTTATTATTATTAATGCTATATCTCTCATTTACTTTAAATAAAAATAGCACTGAATCATTCGCTTTCCCAAAAAAGGCCACCCATCTAATTCTCTCATACTAAGATACACTGAGCTTTCTTTGGAGCAACTCTTCTTTATGAAAGACTGGCTAACTATAGCTCAAGTCAAAAGAAAGGATGGTAGCAAAAGTAAAGAACTTTTGCCTTACGTAAAGTTACCAAGGATTTTAAATGAAAGAATTTACTCGGATGGGCAGAATGATAGCTAGAGGTAATAAGCATGCAGAGTGATCACAACCTAAGCTAAGAGGTTGCCTTCATAGCATCTGGACCTTCAAAAGCCTTGTCCATAGCTATTCCGTTGTAAAATTCTGAAAATCTTTTTATATATATACCCTCCTCCTTTTTCTTCTTCTTCTTCTCCTCCTCCTCCTCCTCCTCTTTTATTATATTATATATATATTTTTTAATTTTTTCAACCTTTCTTTCTTTTTTTTTTATTTTGTTATTTTTATCTTTTTCTCCTATTCTATTTTCTTTATATTGCTCTTCTTATTCTTATCATAATTTTTGATACAGTGAAATTTGACTTAATTTAAAGACAATATATTTGAAAATATTATAAACACAAAAAGGAGAAAAAAGGAAATTATATTTAATTTGTACTAAAATCATATTGGACAAATAATATGAAAATAAAATTTACAGATTTATATTTCATTTAAAACAAATAATAATAAATAATAGTTTAAAAAATTATCAAATATTTTACACCGAAATTGCGACGGAATGGCGACATAAATATCGTAAGTTAAAATATTTTCGCAACTTTCTTTGCGAGGAATAGCAACAGAAATTCGTCGCTAGTCCACTGCTAAATAAAACGCGTTGCTATATTTTTAGCGACGATAGATTTTGCGACGGACATGGTTTTTTAATAGTCCGTTGCTAACATACATCAGTCTCTAATTTGTTGCATTCCGTTACAAATCCGTCGCAAATATCCTGTTCTTTTGCAGTGGAAATGATTGCCCTCTTCTATTGCAGATCATTCATGCCTTTTAGAAAACATATCACATGATCTTATTCAAGATATTCTTGGAAAATAATAAGTACATGGTCTCTCATAGGTAGAAGCAGGAATACGTCTAAGAGGGGAGTAATTCATCACAAAGTATTTTTAAAAGTAACTTTGAAATAAATGAATTTTATTAAATTCCATAAAATTTATTTGTAAATTTATTTTTCACATTTGGAAGACAAATAAAATTTGAATATGAATTTTAAATTCGTTATTTTAAACACTTTGAATTCACCATAAAAAACACATAGAACTAACTTGCAAATGAATTTCATTTTACGAATGAATTTTGAATTAATTAATAGTTCAGACATTCTAAAATGAGGATAAATGTGTAAAATAATAGTATGTAATTTAAAATTTCATTGCTTGTTTTGTTAGAGGAAATTTCATCAAGTAAATAAAACAAATATAGAAGGTACAAAATATAGAAGGTGCGAATACGATTCCCACATTATGATGTGAATTGCACTATAAATTAAGGGAATTGTTATTTCCAGAGCAATATTTGTTAATGCTAGAGCAATTACTCTTTTATTTCTTCATTGTTTGCTCTGGCATTAACAAATATTGCTCTAGAAATAACAACTCCCTAAATTAAACATAAATATGAAATAAGTCATACTCTAAAATTTAGTATTCCATGTGATTTATGATATAAAATCAGCATTTTCAAAACCTGCAACTGTATTTAATTTAAGGATTCAGTATAATTATTAATAATTTCATTGATGATTATTTTAAAAAAAATATGCACCTCCTGCAACTTGAGAATAGTTAATGCAGCAGGAGCAATCCAAAAAATGCTTTGAGCAATGTAAAGCAGACCATTTCTTGGAGGAGGAAGAAGAAGGCTAGGGTTCCATTAATGAAAGCCGTATCATTACTTTTGAAGTTAGAGCCATTCTCATCCCTTTTGCCCATAGACATACTTAATTCTATTATATAAAGAATTCTTCCATCAAGAACTGGTATTAAGTGAAAAAAAAAAAACAAAAACAAAAAAGAAGATTTGGAGAAACTCAAAAGATCAGAAGAAAATGAATTTTTTTTTTTTTCGAGAAGAAGAAGCTAAAAGGAGAATAAATACTGTAAAGAATTTGTTATTAGGCCTATTAACTCTCTCTCTCTCTCTCTCTCTCTCTATATATATATATATACACCAACCTGAACAAGTGCCTGTGGTGCTGATTTTGTGACTGAAATAATTGAAAGTTGGAGGGTATGAAGCCTGGTCCGAAATCATTCATGGTTACTTACATGAACAATATCGCACCAGGCAACATTCCCCTCAACTGTTAAATATATATGAGATAATAAAGAGAGAGAATAGCTGCGATTTCGTTTTTTGATAGTATATATATATATACATGCATGTTTGAGTCAGAAAACAAGGGAGGACACTCCACATTACACCTAAATTTTGGTTTCACATGTAGAGTTTATAGATACTATTAATAACCAATTTTTCATATAATCCATTATAAGAATGTTGCTTTTGAGTTGAAATTTCTTTTCTGCTTTCTATTTGTTTCCCTTCCTCCATCATTGTTATTTTTACTAAAAAAAGAAATCATAATAATAATAATTTCGTCTACTATTGCTTATAGTTATGAAGTAACTGATGCTTTCTATTTTTACAGCAAGCTATGAACCTATGGTTTATCACAAATTGTTCAAACCTAGCGACACAAATGTAATATTCTAATATTTTCTGTTAGAAAAAGATAAATAGAGGAGATTAATTTGGATTTTTTTTTCTTTTTTCTTTTTGATATAAAGGAGGCCATTAATGGACTATGATATCGTGGGCTATTATACAACATGCGTAACTCTCCTTTGAACATGCACAAAATTGTTACTAATAGTGTGGTTGGCAGGAATCGAATTCGATACCTCCACATCTTACACATTTTGTGGAATATAGGTTCACTAACATGACACACCCTAATTGGTCGATTAGCTTGGATTTTTACTTTTTCGCATAACCGATATTTCTGTTCGCTGGATTAGAAGACAAGCTAATGGGAAATTTATAGTCTAGTCAGAGTTTCACATTCCCATGCCAGTCTTTTGCATGTCATTTCCATCATCTTGTATTATCCTTATTCATCATAATGAAGTCATGTTTTTCTTAAAAGAAAAAGAATAAAGTGAAAGTTTGACAAGTAAGAACCGTAAAAGAATTGGAAGAAGGAAAGCGAAAGGAAAGAAATGAGTAGAAAAACTTGTTATGATTAAACAGGAGAGAGATTGGTCTCAACCATTCTGAGAAGTTTTTATTATTCTCTCTTTATTTATTATGTTTAAAATGATTAACAATATACATTGGATAGATGAAAAATAAAATTACATGAATTAAATTTAGGAAAATTTATAAAAACCTCAATATATTTTACCATATTCTATATTATTCTCTCTGTCTTCTTTTTTAGTGGACAAAAATGTCTCTGCATTTTAATTTTATTGGACAAATATACCATTCTGTCTATTTCTTCTGTTAAAACAACGGTAAAAAGACAAAAATATAATTTTACGGGCTCTTTTAAAAAGTTCAAGAATTAAGGGACTGTTTTATTATTTTCTTTTCTTCTTCCTCCATTTTTGGCCACGTCGGCCACTATTGGCCAATAACATTTTTTAGTCCCTGAAGTATGGTCGATTGTGACTTTTAGGCCCTAAAGTAATAAATGTAGCCTTTTAGGCCCTAAAGTATGTAAAAAAGCTAGTTTCGCACCCTCCGTCTGTTAGAAATTCCAAAGTGACCCTCAAAGCTTCTGCCGTGTTCACATATGCCTCTAGATAATTATAGATTGACCCCAAAACTTAAATTAACTTTTCATTTGAATCCAACAGCTTAAATAATTAATTAAATTATAATTATTTTGAGATTTAAGTAATTTAGAGATCTAAATAAATTATTGGAACATTATAATTCAA